>SRLM01001448.1:76935-100086 GCA_015708895.1 Populus ilicifolia | reverse complement strand
CATCACAATAAAAATTCTTCACTTCGTTCAAAAACTTTTCTTTGTCTTGGGCACTCTAATCAACTGGCAAATCTCCTAAAGTAAGAAAATTGATATTTTTATCATACCAAGGCATTAGATTAAGAGAAAGTAAGGATTTATTAGGAAAGTAATCATCGATTGGTGTGATGTTAGATGTTAAATTTGTTGTCACTATTGACAAAAGATTCGCATCAACATTTTCAGTGCTTTTTTCATCCATGATTTCTTCCTCAGAATAAATCATTTGTAAATCATCATATTCATCTAACTTATTTTTACTTAAAGTAGATTTAAGTTGATTATAAACTAATTCATCAATATGATCTACTTCTTGTAAATCATTATCATCTCCAGGTTGCTTGTAAATGTTGAAAATATTCATCCCCAATGTCATGTTTTCAAATGATAGCTTCATTAGTCCATTCCTACAATTAATCAATGCGTTAGAAGTTGCAAGAAATGGACGTCCTAAAATAACAGGAAATGAATTACATACTTCAACAGGTTGTGTGTCCAAGACAACAAAATCTATAGGATAACTGAATTTATTGACTTGTACTAACACATCTTTAATTATTCCTTTAGGCACTTTTATAGATCTATCAGTAAGTAAAAGAGTTATAGAAGTTGGTTTTAACTCACCTAGATTGAGACTCTAAAAAACTAAATATGGAAGTAAATTCACACTAGCTCCAAAATCAAGTAAGGTTCTTTTAATTTTATGCTCTCCAATAAAGCAAGAAATTGTAGGACAACCAGGGTCATTATATTTCAAAGCATTATTGTTCTGAAGAATGGCTCTTACTTGTTCGGCTAAAAAGACTTTCTTTTTCACATTCAGTTTCCTCTTCTTATTGCATAAATTTTTTAAAAATTTAGCATAGGAAGGAACTTATTTAATAGAATCCAGCAAAGGTATATTGATCCTTACCTATTTGAAAATTTCAAAGATTTCAGAGTTGTGATTGATTTTCCTTTGTTTGGTCATGACTTGAGGAAATGGAAGTTCTGGCAAAGAATTAGTCTTTTCTTTGCAATTTTCAGATTCAACCCCTTCCTTACCCTTAAAGATTGACTCATTATCTTTCTCATAAGGTTCAAGAAAGGGTTTTTCAATAACCTTACCACTGTGAAAAGTATTGACTGATTTGACTTGATCTATGTGTTGACTTTTAGAACTACTTGCATTTGCATTGTATTGCCCCTTTAGATTTTGTTGTGGTTGAGATGCAAACTTACCTTTCTCTTCAAAACTGAGAGCAGATGTTAATTTTGCAAGAGTATTTTTAAAATCTATCATGTTTTGAGCAAGTTGAGTATTGATTGTCCCTTGCTTTACAATGAATCCATGCAATGTTTCCTCAAGATTTCTTTTAGGAAGTGAAGCATAAGGAGGTGCATATCTATGAGAATTTTGGAAATTATGGTGTGCTTGAAACGGTGGTTGTGAAGTTTGTGCATTGTTTTTCTCATTCTTCCAACTAAAATTTGGGTGATTTCTCCAACTAGGGTTGTATGTTTGTGCGTATAGGTTGTGGTTGGCCCTTTAAAAACTATTTAAAAGATGGGCTTGTTCATAGAGACATTCTTTAAAAGAAGGCAAGGTTGGACAGTTATTGGTTGAGTGTTCATTTGTTTCACATAGTTGACACGTAATGGTTTTAACAAATTTTAATTTACCACTCTTTTTCAATTCTAGTGCCTTGACTTTTCTAGCTAAAGATGCACACTTAGGTTGAAGGTCATGATCTTCCCTAAGGTTGTACATACCTCCATTAGATGTATAAGGTTGAGTTTTACTTAGTGCCTCATAAGTACCTGTGGTGTCCTAATTTTGAGCATTTTCAGCTAACAAGTCTAAGTACTCCATTGCTTCATCAAGGTCTTTATCTTTAAAAGTTCCATTGCACATCAATTCAACCATTTGCCTATCTTTAGGTGTTAACCCTTCATAAAAATGTGAAACCAATCTCCATGTTTCAAAACCATAATGAGGGCAAGTACTAAGCAAGTCTCGATACCTATCCCAACATTGGTAAAATGTTTCTCTTGGTTTTTGAGTGAAAATGGTGATTTGTGTCTTGAAAGAGTTTGTTTTATGAGATGGGAAAAATTTCTTTGAAAATTGTTGTTGCATTTCGTTCCAAGTATGAATAGATCTTAGTCTCAAATTTTATAGCCATGTTTTAGCTTTATCTTTTAATGAAAAAGGAAGAAAGCTTTAATTTGATGGTGTTCATGCTACAATTTAAATTATTATATGTGTTGCAAACCTCCTTGAATTCCCTTAAATGCAAATATGAATTTTTCAAATCTACGCCATGAAAAGAAGGTAAAAGTTGAATAATTTTTGGCTTAAAATTAAAATAAGATGCATTGCGAGGAAAAACTATGCATGATGGTGCACTTGATCTTGTGAGAATCATGTGGTCTCAAGTGTTCTAGCATGATTATTCTCATTATTCTCATTATGAAGTGATTGATTATCTTCTTGGGCCATATTTTCTAAAAATGATGAGGATACCCTACAAAGTCTACTACTTGATATACGCGACCACATTCTCATGCACGTGTAGGAATAGAATAAAAGAAAAAAGAAAACAAAAGAAGAAGAAACAAGAGAAAAGAAACAAAGTCATATACAAGAAAAGTGAAAAGAGAAAAAAAAATATTATAATTTATTCAAAACTTACCTCCTCGGCAACGGCGCTAAAAACTTGACATGACTAAACGATTGATGTCTTCTCCCAAGTGCAGAAGTGTCGAAGTAATAAATAACCCGACAAGACCAGAATCAAAAGACAAGGAGGTTAATTATACAAATTATGAACAACAATTATAAACAACAACAATAATAGTAGCAATTATAATACTAATATTACTACTACTACTACTACTACTACTACTACTAGTAATAGTGATAATAATAATAATAATAATAATAACAATAACAACAATATTTGTTGAATGTATGAGTTGAGTAGAAATGAAAGAAAGGAAGAGAAGATTTTATAAATGAGAAATTAAAAAAGCAATCATATCACCTATATGTAGGCCAGCTGGAGTCTCACACACACTCTCTCTCTCTTTCTCTCTTTATTTATTTACTTATTTTTGAAATAGCATGTGTATGTACAGGTAGTTGTGAATGTGGCTCACATCTTCCCTTGGTTTTATGTCCAAGAATGGCTTAAACACCCTTTATAGGTCGGGGATAGTCTTCTCATCCAGTTGTTTTAAAAACTAGCAAACAGGGTCTTTTTTAGTCAAATTCCTTAAGTCGAGCATGTTCTTTATAAAATAGTGGCCATAAATAATGAATTGCACGATGCACATCTCCACTAGGATGCATTTCAAGAGTCAATAGAAGATTATCTAAGGACTCCTTACTTAGGCCATCCTTAACGAATTGTATTTTATCTTCAAGGTTTATAGATACCATTTCTAAAGAACGACATTGTGCATTACAAGTCCATCTAGCACATCGATGACAAACTTTCAGTCGTTTTGCACGACGTTTCTTTGCAAAAGTATTTTTACCTGTTCCAAGCATGTGTGAAATGACAAACTTTCAGTCGTTTTGCACGACATTGTGCATTACAAGTCCATCTAGCACATCGATGACAAACTTTCAGTCGTTTTGCACGACGTTTCTTTGCAAAAGTATTTTTACCTGTTCCAAGCATGTGTGAAATGAAGGAATTAAAGGACTCACCTGATAATCACACCCTTACTTCAATCAACCAACAAATATCTTTAGGAATTCCATGATTCATTAACAACCTCAATCTTACACATCTAGCACGGTAAATTTTTGTAATCGCATTTTGAGGTAAAGCGAGAAAATACTTTTGTAATTTTTCAAGATTAGTATCCATTTTTAAATAAGAATTGAAAGAGAGATTCAAAGAATTGCACAAATATATACACAGATATCAGTTATTATAGGAAACTGAAAGAACTGACTTAAGTCATGAAGTATCGTTATCCGCCATTTGATTAGGGTGAGAGAAACTAGCAAAAATCACTGAAAAATAAACACAAAAACAATGTGAGAAAAACAAAATAATCAACTTTTATCTACAAGATCATTCAAACTAGTTGATTCATTTTCACTAGGAAAATTATTAAAGTAAGCTTTCAAATGATGTTCATTTTTCGTAAAAACATTGTCATTCATTAAATTCTCAATATCATAGGCCCCATAAGGATTATTCCATCTTGATCATAGCTCTCTAAGGAATGAATAAAGTTGAGAATTATAAAACAAAATGTTTTAACTAGTATCATCTTTTTGACAATTTTCACAAGTTTTGCAGAATGTGTGTGTGTCTTTGAACATGGTGGGTTAATAAAATCAATTTAAAAAAATTTTTACAGCTGCCTTTTTTGATGAGAAATAACTCCCACATGTTTTAGACTGACAAATTTTAATGACATTACTTATTTCATTTTCAGGAATGAATCTTTGAAATATTTGATTAAGACAATATTTGAATAAGTTAGGGTTATCTGAATAAAAGTTCTTAACTTCGTTCAAAAACTTTTCTTTGTCTTAGGTACTCCAATCAGCTGGCAAATCTCCTAAAGTATGAAAATTGATATTTTTATCATACCAAAGCATTGGACTAAGAGAAAGTAAGGATTCATTAGGAAAGTGATCATCGATTGGTGTGATGTCAGATGTCGAATTTGTTGTCACTATTGATAAAAGATTCGCATCAACATTTTGAGTGTGTTTTTCATCTGTGATTTCTTTCTTAGAATAAATCATTTGCAAACCTTCAGATTCATCCAACTTATTTTTACTTAAAGTAGATTCAAGTTGATCATAAACTAATTCATCGATATGATCTACTTGTTGTAATTGATTATCATCTCTAGGTTGCTTGCAAATATTAAAAATATTCATCTCCAATGTCATGTTTCCAAATGATAGCTTCATCAGTCCATTCCTACAATTAATCAATGCGTTAGAAGTTGCAAGAAACGGACATTCTAAAATAAGAGGAAATGAATTACATGTGTTACAAACCTCCTCAAATTCCTTTAAATGCAGGTATGAATTTTTAATTTCTAAGCCATGAAAAGAAGGTAAAACTTGAATAATACCTAGCTTAAAATTAAATTAAGATGCATTAGGAGGAAAAACTATGCATGATGGCGCACTTGTTCTTGTGGGATTCATGTGGTCCCTAAGTGTTTTAACATGGTTATTCTCATTATGAAATGATTGATTATCTTCTTCAGTTATATTTTCTAAAAATGATGAGGATACCCTACAAAGTCTACCACTTGATGTACGTGACCACACTCTCATGCACGTATAGGAATAAAATAAAAGAAAGAAGAAAATAAAAAAAAAAAACAAGAGAAAAGAAACAAAGTTATATACAAGAAAAGTGAAAAGTGAAAATAAAATAAATTCTATAATTTGTAAAAGGCTTACCTCCTCGACAACGGTGCCAAAAACTTGACATGACTAAAAGATTGATGTTTTCTTCCAAGTGCAGAAGTGTCGATGTAATAAATAACCTGACAAAACTGAGGTCAAACCATAAAGAGGTTAATTGTACAAATTATAAATAACAACAACAACAACAACAACAACAATAAAGAAAAAGAAGGAGAAGGAGAAGAAGAAGATGAGAACTTCGAGATGAAATATTAATGTAAGGATTAAATAATGATAATAACAAATGTCAAGGTTAAAGGATCCACTAATGGTATGTCAAACAAGTATAGTATAAACTCTTATTATTCAATTGAAAACCATACACAAAGAAGGTTTCAATATGATTATAGATTGTTAACATGATTACATTAGTTATCTTCTTCAATTAATGCTAATACTTATAAATCTCGTCAAGTATTCATGATTATAACTTATGTTAACAACAAATCAAGTTCCTTTCATAACTAAAGCGTCGGTTATACCATACACTATGGGCTATAAAAGTGCCAAGCATTTGTTGTACCAAGTGTTATACAACATAAATCAAGATTAGTCATTTAATAGGCAAGGTATTAAAGAGTGGACTAATAGGCAAGGTATTAAAGAGTGGACAAGATCACAAATACAAAACATGTTAGTATTAAACATTAAAGTCCATATTAAGTTTACACTATACTTATTCTTACACCATTAGTGCAACCTTTTCACCTTGACATAATAGACTTAGCTAGACATAATGAAAGAAAGAAAAATAAATAAACAAAATAAGAACATAAATAAGATAAAAGTTAACTAAGTAAATGAAAGGCATAAACTTGATATTAATGAAAGCAAAGCATAAACATTATGGGCTATGAAAGTGTCAAGCATTTGTTGTACCAAGTGTTATACAACATAAATCAAGATTAGTCATTTAACAAGCAAGGTATTAAAGAGTGAACAAGATCATAAATACAAAACATGTTAGTATCAAACATTAAAGTCCATATTAAGTTTACACTATACTTATTCTTACACCATTAGTGTAACCTTTTCACCTTGACATAATAGACTTAGCTAGACATAATGAAAGAAAGGGAAAAAAAATAAGAACATAAATAAGATAAAAGTTAACTAAGTATATGAAAGGCATAAACTTGATATTAATAAAAGCAAAGCATAAACATTACAAAAAATACAAAGAGAGAAAGCAAGAGCATGATCTTGATCTGGAAACCAAGATGCCTAAATGCATGGCAAATGCTTCCTTTTATAGGCCAAAATTAGGAACTATTAATTTGATGACTAATTGATGAATGGGTGACCAACTCTTGACTTGGTGACAATCTTTATCTTTTCTTGTCTGCCTAAAATGTTTGTCAAAATTGGAGTCACTTGTAAACATGAAAGTTGTAGGACATTATCTCAACTTTCTTGTTTAAAAAATTTAGGTTATTTAGACTTCTAGAACTCCAGATACGGGCCAAAAACTGAACAATGCTCTGGCTGGAGGACATATTCAGACTTCTTTATTGTTGCTACAATTTGGACTTTAAAACAACCTTTTTAGATCTTGGGTTCTATATAAACGTTGTAGGCCTATGTCTTACCTTTTCATCCATATAAAGTTGACCTAAATTTGAGATCTATAACTCCAGATATGACCCAATTACCAAATAGTATTTCGCTTTGGATTGCACCAATATCTCTTTTCTAAGTTTGGCCATCTCTTTGCACCAATATCTCTTTTCTAAGTTTGGCCATCTCTTTGCACCAATATCTCTTTTCTAAGTTTGGCCATCTCTTTGTCAATTCAATTTCAATTCTTAAATTCATTAATCAATCCTTTCATTTATGTGATAGGCCTACATTGAAAATGAACATTTACCATAGATTAAAGGTATCTTATATTATTAGATATATTATTATAAAACATGCTTTTCTCAAGGAGTTATTGATACTTCAAGTGCAAAATGATGACATAAAACCTTGATAAAAAATGCACTTTTAAATACTAATCACAATAACAACAACAACAACAACAACGACAACAACAATAATAAACAGAGTTTTGAGATGTGATATTGATATAAAGATTAAACAATGATAAAAAAAATTATCAAGGTTAGAGGATCCACTAATGGTATTTCAAACAAGTATGGTATAAACTCTTATTACTCAACTGGAAACCACACACAAAGGAGGTTCCAATTGGATTATAAATAGTTAACATGATTACATTTGTTATCTTATTTGAATAATGATAATACTTGTAAATATTGTCAAGTATTCATGATTATAACTTATGTTAACAACAAATCAAGTTCTTTTCATAGCACAAGTGTCAGTTATACCATACGGTTAGGTTATGAAAGTGCTAAGTATTTGTTATGCCAAGTGTTATACAACATAAATCTACATTACCCATTTAACAAGCAAAGTATTAAGAGTGAACAAGATAACAAATACAAAACATGTTAGTATCAAACATTAAAATCCATGTTGAGTTAATACTATACTTATTCTTACACCATTAGTGTAACCTTTTCACCTTGATATAATAAACTTAGTTTAACATAATGAAAAAGAGAAACATAAATAAACAAGATAAGAACATAAATAAGATATATGTTAACTAAGTATAGGAAAGGAAATGAAAAGCATAAATAAAAGATTAACGAAAGCAAAACTTAAGCGTTAAAAAAAATATAAAGAGAAAGAGCAAGAACATGATTTTGATCTGAAAACCAAGATGCTTAAATACATGGTATATGCCTCTTTTTATAGGCTAAAATTTAAAACTATTGATTTGTTGATTAATTGTTTAGTGGGTGGCGACATCTTGATTTAGTGACAATCCTTATCTTTTTATCTAAACAAAATATCATTGCTAACATCAGCATTTGAACAAATTGTCCTATTCTAAGAAATTATCTCAACTTTCCATGAAAAAAAAATTATTGCATTTAGACTGCTAAAACTCAAGATATAGGCTAAACACTAAACAATGTCGAGACTGCAAAATAGATTTAGATTTCTATGTTATTACTACAATTTGAACTTAAAAATAATATTTTTTAATCTTGGACTCCTATGAAAATTTTAAGCCTATGTCTTAGCTTTCCATCCATATAAAGTAAACCTAAATCCAAGTTTTATAGCTCTAGTTATGATCCAATAAGCAAATGGTATTCTAGTTTGGACTGAATGAGTATCTCTTTTTTAAGCTTGACCTTTTCTTTGTCTTCTTAATTTCAGTAGTTAAACTCATCAATGAATCCTTTGATTTATATGATAGACATGTATTTAATATGAACATTTACAATAAATTAAAGGTGTCTTATGGTATCAAACTTGTTATTATAAAACATGTTTTAGTTAAGGAGTTATTGATACTTCAAGTACAAAATGATGATATAAAACCTTAATAAAAATGCACTTTTAAGTTCTAATCATGGATTAGACCTAAATCCAAAATCTACAGCTCTAGATATGATCTAATGACTGAATAATATTTTAGTTTGGGTTGAACCAGCATCTCTTTTTTAAGTTTAGCCCCCTCTTTGTCCTTTCAATTTCAGTACTTAAATTCATCAATCAATCCTTTTATTTATGTAATATGCCTGCATTTAAGATGAATATTTACCATAAATTAAAGGTATCTTATGGTATCATACTTATTATTATAAAACATGCTTCAGTTGAGGAGTTATTAATACTTCAAGTGCAAAATGATAACATAAAACCTTGATAAAAATACACTTTTAAGTACTAATCAGTGTCGATCATGAAAAGACACCTGAAAAACATGTTACTAACCAAGGTTCATCCAATATGGGTAGTAAAGTTTAAATTCCTTCTTGTAGAGACTTTATGTTAGGAAAACTTATTGCAAATAGAAAACCGATCACACTATGTAAGTCAAGTTTTTTCTCACTATTAAAATTATTTATTTCTATTAGATTATTCTAAGTGTTATATTAAATAAAAAAGACTTTGATGAATTGATTTTTAAGTTTATCAATATTAAAGTTATTTATTTGATCAAATCTATGGTTAAATCATTGTTTAAAGAACCATTATTTCCATGAAGTCAGCTTTAATATCGTCATGATTGAATAAATATGGTAAAAGCTTAGTGGAGAAAGTTTAATGTTAGATATATAATATATACTTTGAGTTACTATATAAATTTTAAAAACTAATTAAAGTACAAATTGTCTATAAGAATGTTTTTTGTGGGATGTGAAAAATGAGGGGGTGGTTAGGCAAATGTGGGAAAGTAACATTATAATTAGGTAAATATCAAGAAAAAAAATATTAAATTGTTGTAAAAATATAATCTTTGATTTCCTTACCTTGTTTTTGTTTAGTGAATTTCATGTATGAGATTTCATGATTTTTGGTATGATATCCATATATATGTAATGGACAAAGTTGATTTTGATGATGTAGGGTTATGGAGAAGTTTTAGACTAAGGCATGTCATTTAAGGTAATTAGGCTAAGTTTCAAGAATTTTTTGAATTAGATGGTTTTAAAAGGTGCCCCCAATTTGGTTTTAAAAACAAAAGCATTTCCTTTTTGTGAACCAAGCAAAGAACTTGATAAGAGCTTATTATTGCATTTTTAGTTATTTTTATTTAGTTTTATTTTATTCTTTATTTGTTAGACTTTTTTACATACTATTTATTTTACAGGAAAAACAATTTGGACATGAATCTATTCTAATGGAGCTATATGAGAAAACTTATATAAGGAAAGGGGATATGGGAAAATAGGTGAAAATATTTATTGATAATATAGAGGAAGCATTTATCATAAGTATTTATGGATATTTTATTTGCATCATTAATATTGATTTTTGAATTTTGACCTTTTTTTTAGGATTCATATAACATTGACATGGTTGTATAATATAAAGAAAGTTTTATCCATCCTCCTCGCAACCGTTAATTATGGTTGAAGGTTGGAGTAACTAATGGATCATTGATATGGTATGCTTATGGTATTGGCTCGAGATATAAAGGTAAGTCATAGTGTTTCAATGCTAGGTACACAACATTTCAACCCAAGCTAGACATAATAGTTAGCTATTAAAAGAATGGCTTAAGATAGGTAATTTTGCATCAAAAGTATCATTAAGTCTCTTATTTTATATATGTATTTATGACATGACTAAAAGATTGATGTCTTCTTCTAAATGCGGGAGTGTCGAAGTAATAAATAACCTAGCAAAACCGGGGTCGAATCACAAGGAGGTTAATTGTACAAATTATAAACAACAATTATAAATAACAACAATATTAATAACAACAAAAATAATAATAGTAGCAATAATAGCAATAATAATAATAATAATAATAATAACAACAACAACAATAATAATAAAGAGGAAGAAGAAGAAAAAGTTGATGAGAATTTTGAGATGGAAAATTAACGTAAGAATTAAATAATGATAACAATAAATATTAAGGTTAAAGGATCCACTAATGTTATGTCAAACAATTATACTATAAACTCTTATTATTCAATTGGAAACCACATACAAAGAAGGTTTCAATTAGATTATAGATTGTTAATATGATTACATTAGTCATCTTATCTGATTAATGCTAATACTTGTAAATCTCGTAAAGCATTCATCTTTATAATTTATGTTAACAACAAATCAAGTTCCTTTCATAACTCAGGTGTCAGTTATACCATATAGTATGGGCTATGAAAGTGTCAAGCATTTATTGTATCAAGTGTTATATAACATAAATCAAGATTAGTCATTTAACAAGCAAAGTATTAAAGAGTGAACAAGATAACAAATACAAAACATGTTAGTATCAAAGATTAAAGTCTATATTAAGTTTATACTATACTTATTCTTACACCATTAGTATAACATTTTCACCTTGACACAATAAACATAGCTAAACATAATGAAAAAAAGAAAATAAATAAATAAAATAAGAACATAAATAAGATAAAAGTTAACTAAGTAAATGAAAGAAAATAAAAGGCATAAACTTGATATTAATTAAAGCAAAGTATAAACATTACAAAAAATACAAAAAGAAAAAAGCAAAAGCATGATCTTGATCTAGAAACCAAGATGCCTAAATGCATATGCCTCCTTTTATAGGCTAAAATTGGAAACTATTGATTTAATGACTAATTGATGAGTGGGTGACCAACTTTTGACTTGGTGACAATCCTTATCTTCTCTTATTTGCCCAAAACATCATTGATAACGTCAAAATTGGAGCCACTTGAAAACATGAAAGTTGTAGAAAATTATCTCAACTTTCTTGTGTAAAACATTTAGGTCATTTGGACTTCTAGAACTCTAGAGATAAGTCAAACACTGAACAGTGCTCGGGTTGGAAGATAGATTCAAACCTTTTTGTTATTACTCCAATTTGGACTTGAAAATGACATTTTTAGATCTTGAACTCTATATGAAAGTTGTAGGCCTATATCTTACCTTTTCATCCATATAAAGTAGACCTAAAGCTGAGATCTACAACTCCAAATATGACCCAATTATCAAATAGTGTTCCGGTTTGGATTGCACTAACATCTCTTTTCTAAGTTTAGCCATCTTTTTATCCTTTCAATTTCAGTTCTTAAATTCATCAATCAATTCTTTCATTTATGTGATAGACCTGCATTTAAAATAAATATTTAACAAAAATTAAAGGTATCTTATATTATTAGTTACGTTATTATAAAACATGCTTTAGTTAAGGAGTTATTGATATTTTAAGTGCAAAATCATGATACAAAACCTTGATAAAAATACACTTTTAAGTACTAATCACACCCCCCAACCAACTTATTACTAGTTCCTTGTCACTTTTGACAAAAGATCCGCATCAACATTTTCAATGCTTTTTTCATTTGTGATTTCTTCTTAAGAATAAATCATTTGCACATCTTCAGATTCATCCAACTTATTTTTACATAAAGTAAATTCAAGTTAATCATAAACTAATTCGTTAATATGATCTACTTCTTGTGAATCATTATCATCTCCAGGTTGCTTGTAAATGTTGAAAATATTCATCTCCAATGTCATGTTTCCAAATGATAGTTTCATCAATCCATTCCTACAATTAATCAATGTGTTAGAAGTTGGAAAAAACGGACATCCTAAAATAACAGGAAATGAATTACATGCTTCAATAGGTTCTGTGTCTAAGATAACAAAATCCACATAATAAATGAATTTATCGACTTGTGCTAACACATCTTCAACTATTTTTCTAAACACTTTTATGGATCTATCGGCAAGTAAAAGAGTTACAGAAGTTGGTTTTAACTCACCTAGATTGAGATTGTGAAAAACTAAATATGGAAGTAAATTCACACTAGCTACAAGATCAAGTAAGGCTCTTTCAATTTTATGTTCTTCAATAAAACAAGAAATTGGAGGACTACCAGGGTCTTATTATTTCAAAGCATTATTGTTCTAAAGAATGACACTTACTTGTTTGTCTAAAAAGGCTTTCTTTTTCACATTCAGTTTCCTCTTCACTGTGCATAGATCTTTCAAAAATTTAGCATAGAAAGGAACCTGTTTAACAACATCCAATAAAGGTATATTGTTTCTTACCTATTCAAATGTTTTAAAAATTTCAGAGTTGTGATTGATTTTTCTTTGTTTGGTCATGGCTTGAGGAAATGGAAGTACTAGTAGGGAATCAGTCGTTTCTTTATAATTTTTAGATTCAACCCCTTCCTTACCCTTAGAGATTGAGTCATCATCTTTCTCATAAGGTTTAAGAGTGAGTTTTTCAATAACTTTACCATTGCGAAGAGTAGTGACTGATTTGACTTGATCCATGTGTTGGTTTTCGAAACTACTTGCATTTACATTGCATTGCCCTTTGGGATTTTTTTGTGGTTGAGATGGAAACTTACCTTTCTCTTAGAAAATGAGAGTAGATGTTAATTTTGTAGGAGTATTTTTAAAATCTGTCATGCTTTGAGCAAGTTGAGTATTGATTGTCACTGCTCTTCGTAGTGATAAGGTTATGGAAAAACTCATTCTTGAACCTTGTGAGAAAGATAATGAGTTAATCTCTAAGGGTAAGGAAGGGGTTGAATCTAAATATTGCAAATCAAAGACTGATTCCCTGCACTTTTATTTCCTCATGCCATGATCAAACAAATAAAAGACAATCACAACTCTTAAATCTTTGAAATTTTCAAACAAGGATCAATATACCCTTACTGAATGCTATTAAACAATTTCTTTCTTATGCTAAATTTTTGAAAGATCTGTGTACTTTGAAGAACAAACTGAATGTGAAAAAAAAAATCTTTTTAGCTGAACAAGTAAGCATCATTCTTTAGAACAATAATGTTTTGAAATATAAAGATCCTGGTTATCCTATAATTTCTTACTTTATTAGAGAACGTAAAATTAAAAGAGTCTTACTTGATTTTGGAGCTAATGTGAATTTATTTTTATATTTAGTTTTTTAGAGTCTCAATCTAAGTGAGTTAAAACTAACTTTTGTAACTCTATTAATTGTTGATAGATTTATAAAAGTGCCTAGAGGAATAATTGAATATGTGTTAGTACAAGTTAATAAATTTATTTATCTTGTGGATTTTATTGTCCTGGACATATAACCTGTTGAAGCATATAATTCATTTCCTATTATTTTAGGAAGTCCATTTCTTACAACTTTTAATGCATTGATTAATTATAAGAATGGACCGATGAAGTAATTGATGTAACCATATTAATCAATAGTTTCACCCACATCTACCTAATATTTTGTTCATCTTTTATATGTAAAATGCCTTGATATTCTTTGTTTTATGTTTTGAAGACACTTTTGAAAGAAAGATGCAAAGAAACAACAAATCTTCGGATTTCAAAAACCATGAGATTTATTCTTCCTTTTATTTTTATTTTATATTATGAATGAGTATGATTGTTTTCCTATGCATATTTTCTATGATTGTTATTGATAATTGCTAGAGCAGAACTCTAATTTATTATTGTGAACAATTTATTGCTAAGTTTGATATCAAAACCGAAGTTGTGATGTATGAACTTATGAAGCTACTAAGCTTGATAATTATGGTGGAACTACATTATTAAACTTAGGGAGAACACTCAAATATCTAGTTCTTAAGGCTGCCATTAAACTAAATCATTAATGCGAACATTGTGATTGTTTGTTGGTTAGGGTTAGTTATACGGTGGATCCGTTAATTAACCAATGTTAAGAAAAGATAAAAATTCAGAATATAAATTATAGTTTTGTTTCAAGGATTGGTTCTAATTTTCGCTGGTGGATGTATGCTTGCAACCAAGGTTTGTTTTCTGATAAATTTTGGTTTCAATCAATTTTGTTTGCTATTTTAATTTCTTCTATATTTTAGACCATCACAAATCAAAACCCTCCTAAATTGCATAATGTATAGCATAAAAATCTGAAAAAAAATCTTTCTCGTGGGATCAACCCCTTGCTTGCTCTATACTATCTTGTGTTTTGTGTTTTAAGCTAGGGTAATTAATTTGTGCGACCATGACATCGTAACAAATTTTAGCGCCGTTACTGGAAAAGTAATTTTAGTTGATTCTTTAGCTTGTACTATTATTGTTATTTGTTGTGATTATTATTTATTATTATTAAAAAAAATGTTGCTTGCAGCGGTATTGTTCAAAATAGATTTTTTGGTGGAATTAGGTATTGGTTTTTTGTTTTCTGAAGGGAAACAATGTTCTAAACAGGCCTAGTGAACAAGCCCCATCTTATCAAGGTCAAATTCCGCTGTTTTCTAAGGCTTTTAGGCAGTTTTAGTTTTCTATCGTAGGATTTTCATACAATTTGTGTTGTTTTTATTCTTTTATGTAGTTAGTTTCTTTTGAGTTTTCTTGATGATTTATGTCAGTAACTCGTTCTACTAATCAAAGTCAAATGCAATTGGATCTTGAAATAGAAAAAACATCATGCAGGTTATGAAAGGAAGCTCGCCTCAACACCATGGCTATTACACAACAACAAACACTTAAGGAGCTTACTTCTCCTAACATGGAAAATCAGCCACTATGCATAAACATCGACAATAATGTAAACTTTGAGCTCAAATCTGGTTTTACACATTTGCTACCAACATCTAATGGTCTTGCAGGAGAAGATCCTCACACTCATCTCAAAGAGTTCCATATGGTCTGTGTTGGCATGAAACCAAACAGAGTTGATAAAGAACAGGTTAAGTTGAAAGCCTTCCCTTTCTCTTTAAAAGGGGTAGTAAAGGCATGACTTTTCTTTATTCTCCCATGGTTCGATTGGAACTTAGAATGGCATGAAGAAAATCTTTCTTGAAAAGTATTTTCCAGCATCTCGAGTTGTCAATATAAGGAAAGAAATATGTGGTATTTAGCAATCTTATGGAGAGACACTCTCTGAATATTAGGAAAGATTTGAGTAACTGTACATTCAATGCCCTCATCATCAAATACCCGATTAGCTACTCATTCAATTTTTTTATAAAGGATTGTTACCTACTGATCGTAGTATCATTGATGCTGTAAGTGGATGAGCATTGGTAGATAAGACACCTGAGGTTGCACGCCAATTAATCTCAAACATGACAGCTAACTCAAAACAGTTTGGCACTTGTGGAGACTTCTCCAACAAATGACTAAATGAGGTAAGAATTTCTAACCTTGAAACTAAAGTTAATGATCTTCTTCTATGTGTTTTTTGGCTTTTGAAAATATGCAGCAGGTGAAAGTTTGTAGCATATGCTCTTTACAAAGACATGCTTCAGATATGTGCCCAACAATGCAAGAAGATTACATTAAACAAGCTAATACAACTGATGGAGTATTCAACGAACAGCCCTAGCATAAATATGATCCCTTTTCCAACACGACAATCCCAGATGGAGAGATCATCCCAACTTACACTATGGCAACCCATTTAAACAAGGAATCAAGGTCAACAGTTCCATCCCCATGGATTTTTGCCCTAACAGAATTATCAAGTAAGACAACCCCCTCCATTCACAAACTCCAATGTTATGGAAGTCATCCAATGGTGATCATTGTGAGATAATGAAAACTTTAGCTTCTAATATTGTTACCTTACAATAAAATGTCATGTCTTTTCAACAAGAAACGAGGTCAAGTATTCACAACTTGAAAAGGAAAATGGGGAAAATAGCTTTAAGTGTAGAGAAATTGGAAGCATAAATGAATGGAAAGTTGCCCTCCCAATCATTAAATCCAAAAAAGAATGTTAGTGTAATCATACTGCGAAGTAGGAAAAAACTTGAAGACCAAAGGTCAAAACAAATTGAGATGGAGAAAGAAAAGGAGATAGAAACCAAATTAAGTCTAAAGAAGATATATCATCCTTCTCCTTTCCAAACTGAAACAATGACCAACACTCCAAAGGTAACTCCTCACCCAATGAATTTTAGTTTTAAAACAATTTCACCCTTTCTTGTGAGTTTTTCTAGGTCAAAGAAAGAAGACAAAGAAAAAAAGATCTTAGAGGTTTTCAAGAAAGTGGAACTGAATATTCCTTTACTTGATGTTATCAAGCAAATTCCCAAGTATGCAAACTTCTTGAAAGAGTTGTGTATACTACCAAAAGAGCTTTCAAACTGAAAGGTCATGAAACAGTAAGTATGGATAAAGTTGTATATGCTGTTGTTCAAAAGAATCTATCTTTGAAACAAAAAGACCTAAGTGTGTTTACTATCCCATATGTTATTGGTAATGCTAGTTTTAAAATAGCTTTATGCGATTTAGGTGCATCCATTAGTGTTATGCTTAAACATATTTATGATTCTCTTAGTCTAGAGCATTTGAATAAAATTAGTATTGTAATACAACTTACGGATCATAGTTTTGTTTACCCACTTGGTGTAATAGAAGATGTTTTGGTCAATATTGATAGTTTGGTTATTCCGCGTGACTTTTATAATTTTAATATGGAACATGATTATTGGGATTCATCAACTAACACTCCTATATTGTTTGGGAGACAATTCTTGAAAACTGCCAACACAAATATTAATTGTGGTAAGGATACCTTGTCTATGGAGGTAGGAGATGAAAAAATTGAATTCAATTTTCATGATGCAATGGAATATTTTTATAGCAATGTTTATTCTATCACATGCTATGACCAAATTGATAAGTGTGTGCAGCAAGTTTGTGATTTTGATTGTGAAGACGGATTAAGCATAACTTTAAGCTATGGCTATGATTTACTAAGATAGAAGAGATAAAGAGGCACGTGTGTGTTCTCTAAAATGTGCACGAATCAACATTGGCCTTACAAGTTTTACAAACCGTTCCCCATGGTAATGTCTTTGTTGATTTTGTACTCTCACATGAAAAGCTTTTGCCATCTATTTTACAAGACCACGAGTTAGAATTAAAACCTTTGCCTGATAATTTGAAGTATGTATTCATTGGCGACAATAATACACTTCCTGTTATCATAGTAAAAGGTTTGACAAGTACACAAGAGGAAAAACTTATGAAGTTGTTGTGTGATCACAAGACGACCATTGGATGGACTTTAGCCGACATCAAGGGCATTAGTCTTTTAATATGCATGCATCACATACTATTGGAGGATAACACAAAACCAACAAAGGAAATGTAAAGGAGGTTGAACCCGCCTATGATGGAGGTAGTGAAAGCTGGAATTTTGAAATTGTTAGATACAAGAGTCATTTACCTTATCACTGACAGCAAATGGGTTGCGCCTATCTATGTGGTGCCCAAAAAGACCTGAATCACGTTGGTGAAAAACAAAAATGATGAGCTTATTCCTGTTGGCATTTCAAGTGGATGGAGAATGTGTGTTGATTATAGAAAGCTAAATCTTGCTACATATAAATATCATTTTCCATTACCATTCATGGATCAAATGCTTGAACGCCAAGCAGGTAAGTCTTTTTATTGCTTTCTTGATGGATATAGTGGTTACAATTAGATTGTTATTAATGTTGAGGATCAAGAAAAGACTACATTTACATGTCCATTTAGTACATATGCATATAGGAGAATGCCTTTTGGTCTCTGTAATGCTCATGTAACTTTTCAAAGATGCATGATGAGTATTTTTTCTAACTATATTAAAAGAATAATTAGGGTTTTTATGGATGATTTCATGGTATATGGTGATTCTTTTGATAAATGTCTAGAAAATTTATCTTTGATCTTAAAAAGGTGCATTGAAACTAACCTTGTCTTGAACTATGAAAAAGGTTATTTTATGGTAGAACAAGGAATAGTTCTTGGGCATGTTGTGTCTTCACGTGGATTAGAGGTTGATAAAGCTAAGATAAATGTCATTTCATCATTGCCTTACCCCTCATACATGAGGGAAGTTCATTCTTTTCTACATCATGTAGGTTTCTATCGACGCTTTATCAAAGATTTCTCGAAGATTACAACACTCTTGTGTAGACTATTAACCAAAAAAGTGGATTTTATGTTTGATCAAGCCTAAAAAGATGCCCATGATGAGCTCAAGAGACGTGTCACATCTGCCTCTATCATCCAACCACCAAATTAGGATGAACCTTCTAAGATAATGTGTGATGCAAGTGACTATGTGGTAGGAGTTGTGCTTGGGCAAAGAATTGGGAATAATTTGCATGTTACCGATATCCAAGTTTTTGTATCAGCAATTTAGCTCCTCTAAGTCAGAGCTTGAAGATTTTATGCAAGGTTATTTCCACTTTTTAGGGAAAATAGTTATTGAAGTACTTAAATATAAACTGTCAACTTAAGGGAGGATTACTTTGTAAAATAAGAACTAGGGTTTCTTAGTATATAAAAAGAAAGAGAGAAGGGAGGGAAAAGGGGGCAACAACTAGAAGTGAAGAAATACAAACTCTCCTCTCTACAAACTAGAAATAATGCTTTTTTCTATCTATAAGAGTAGTTGTTCCATAAATATACAAGGCTAAGCTTGTTTTCTTGGTTGCAAAGACATAACAAATCTTCAGATTTCAAAAACCATGAGATTTATTCTTCCTTTTATTTTTAGTTTATATTATGAATGAGTATGATTGTTTTCCTATGCATATTTTCTATGATTGTTATTGACAATTGCTAGAATGAACTCTAAATTATTATTGTGAATAATTTATTGCTAAGTTTGATATCAAAACCGGAGTTGTGATGTATGAATTTGTGAAGCAACTAAGCTTGATAATTATGGTGGAACTACGTTATTAAACTTAGGAAGAACACTCAAATATCTAGTTCTTAGGGCTGCCATTGAACTAAATCATTAATACGGACATTGTGATTGTTTGTTGGTTAAGGTTAGTTATATGGTGGATCCATTAATTAACCAGCGTTAAGAAAAGATAAAAAGTCAGAATATAAATTGTAGTTTTGTTTCAAGAATTGGTTCTAATTTCCATTGGTGGATGTATACTTGCGACCAAGGTTTGTTTTCTTGATAAATTTTGGTTTCAATTGATTTTGTTTGCTATTTTAATTTCTTTTATATTTTAGATCATCACAAATCAAAGCCCCCCTAAATTGCATAAAATATAGCATAAAAATCTAAACAAAATCTTTCTTGTGGGACGACCCCTTTGTTACTCTATACTATCTTGTGTATTGTGTTTTAAGCTAGGGTAATTAATTTGTGCGACTGTGAATCGCAACAACTATCATTTGAAAAGATGATATTGGAGATGAATATTTTTAACATTTGTAAGCAACTTGGAGATGATAATGAATTACAAGAAGTAGATCATATAAAGAAATTAGTTTATGATCAACTTGAATGTACTTTAAGTAAAAATAAGTTGAATGAATTTGAAGATTTGCAAATGATTTATTCTCAAGAAGATATCATAAATGAAAAAAACATCGACAATGTTGATATAGATTTTTTGTTAAGAGTGATAACAGATTCAACATTCAACATTACACCAATCGATGATTACTTTCCTAAAGAATCCTTACTTTTAATTAGTCCAATGCCTTGGTATGATAAAAATATCAATTTTCTTGCTTCAAGAGATTTGCCAGCTTTTTGGAGTACCCAAGACAAAAGAAAGTTTTTGAGCGATGTGCAAAATTTTTATTGGGATGACCCTTACTTATTCAAATATTATCCTGATTAAATATTTCAAAGATTTATTCACGACAATGAGGTAAGTTGACACGACAAAAAGATTGATGTCTTCTCCCAAGTGCAGGAATGTTGAAGTAATAAATCACCCGACAAGATCGGGGTCCAACCACAGGGAGGTTATTGTACAAATTATAAATAACAACAATACAACAACAACAACAACAACAACAATAATAATACTAATAATACTAGTAGTAATAATACTAATACTAATACTACTAATAATAATAATAATAACAATAATAAAGAAGAAGAAGAAGATGAGAACTTTGAGATGAAATATTAAAGTTAGGATTAAACAATGATAATAACAAATGTCAAGGTTAGAGATTCCACTAATGGTATGTCAAACAAGTATAATATAAACTCTTATTATTCAATTGAAAACCACACATAAAGGAGGTTCCAATCAGATTATAAATTGTTAACATGATTACATTAGTCATCTTATTCGATTAATGCTAATACTTGTAAATCTCGTCAAGTATTCATGATTATAACTTATGTTAACAACAAATCAAGTTCCTTTCATAGCTTAGGTGTCCGTTATACCATACAGTATGGGCTATGAAAGTGCCAAACATTTGTTGTACCAAGTGTTATACAACATAAATCAAGATTAGTCATTTAACAAGTAAAGTATTTAAAAGTGAACAAGATAACAAATATAAAACATGTTAGTATCAAACATTAAAGTCCATATTAAGTTTACATTATACTTATTCTTATACCATTAGTGTAACCTTTTCACCTTGACATAATTAACTTAGCTAGACATAATGAAAGAAAGAAAAATAGATAAACAAAATAAAAACATAAAAGTTAACTAAGTAAAGGAAAGGAAATGAAAGGCATAAACATAATATTAATAAAAGCAAAGCATAAACATTACAAAAAATACAAAGAGAGAAAGGAAGAGCATGATCTTGATCTGGACACCAAAATGCCTAAATGCATGGCAAATGCCTCCTTTTATAAGCCAAAATTGGAAACTATTGATTTGATGACTAATTAATAAGTTGGTGGCCAACTCTTGACTTGGTGACAATCCTTATCTTCTCTTATCTGCCCAAAACATCATTGATAACGTCAAAATTGGAGCCACTTAAAATATGAAAGTTGTAGGCAATTGTCTCAGCTATCTTGTGTAAGAAATTCAGCTCATTTGGACTTCTAGAACTCCAGATATGGCCAAAATACTGAACAGTGCTCGGCTGGAGGATAGATTCAGGCTTCTTTGTTGTTGCTACAATTTGGACTTTAAAATGACCTTTTTCAGATCTTGGGATCTATAGGAAAGTTGTAGGCCTATGTCTTACCTTTCCATCTATATAAAGTAAACCTAAATCTGAGATCTATAGTTCCAGATATGACCCAATTACCGAACAATGTTCCGGTTTGGATTGCACCGACATCTCTTTTTTAAGTGTGATCATCTCTTTGCCTTTGCAATTGAAGTTATTAAAGTCATCAATCAATCCTTTCATTTATGTGATAGGTCTGCATTTAAAATGGACATTTACCATAAATTAAAGGTATCTTATATTATTAGATAGATTATTATAAAATGTACTTTAGTTAAGGAGTTATTGATACTTCAAGTGCAAAATAATGATATAAAACCATGATAAAAAAGCACTTTTGAGTACTAATCACATCCCCCAACTAGTTTATTACTAGTCCTTAGTAATCAAAGCGTTAAAATAGAAAAACAATTTGCAAGTTCCTAGAAAGCAAGGTATTCATCATTTAACTTCTGTTACTCTATCCAGATAAACAAACTCTTGTTAAGTTTATATACCTGCTCAATACTTCTTAACAAGATATTCATAAACCTTTTTTTTGTGCTCAATGTATCAACACATAATT
Source organism: Populus ilicifolia (assembly GCA_015708895.1). Classification (NCBI taxonomy): domain Eukaryota; kingdom Viridiplantae; phylum Streptophyta; class Magnoliopsida; order Malpighiales; family Salicaceae; genus Populus; species Populus ilicifolia. The sequence continues at coordinate 77,617 of SRLM01001448.1, read as the reverse complement.
ATGGGGCTTTTTTTGGAAGAAAACAAAATTTTTGTTCTAATGTTTAAAGTTAACTTCCTTGGGTTAGGATTATTATTTTTATAAATATACATATAATTTAAAACATCATGTATCTTTAACCCATGTAACGAGCTTTCAGCTAATGACTCCCAGACCAGTTGGTCTTAGGGCATTAGGTGTTAAGACACCCCTACGAGCTTAGTAACTCGGGTTGAGATTATTATTTGTTTTTTTTTTTAATATACAATAATTTAAAACACCATGCATCTTTAACCCATGTAACGAGCTTTCAGCTAATGACTCCCAGACCAGTAGGTCTTAGGGCATTAGGTGTTAAGACACCCCTACGAGCTTAGTAACTCGGGTCCCAGATACTGATATGTAGATAGTGCAATGTTTGATTCCCTTAAGCTTTTTTCCTCAACCCATGTAACAAGCGTTGGGCCAATAGCTCCCAAGTTAGTTGACTTTAGGGTATTAGGTGTTAAAACACCTCTTCGGGCTTAATTGCTTAGGTTAGGGAGGCTACGAAACCAAACTTATCTAAATTTTTATTAATATTATTATTTTTCTTTTTTTTTTCTTCTTTTGTTTTTCATTTTTTTTAATTATATACAATCCCTTTCCCTTAGTTGTTACCTTTAACAAAAAAATATAAATAATGTAATAATCCAATATGCAA
>SRLM01001448.1:35882-67929 GCA_015708895.1 Populus ilicifolia | reverse complement strand
AAAGAATACAAAGAGAGAAAGCAAGAGCATGATCTTGATCTGGACACCAAGATGCCTAAATGCATGGCAAATGCCTCCTTTTATAGGCCAAAATTGGAAACTATTGACTTGATGACTAATTAATAAGTGGGTGGCCAACTCTTGACTTGGTGACAATCCTTATCTTCTCTTATCTGCCCAAAACATCATTGATAACGTCAAAATTGGAGCCACGTAAAACATGAAAGTTGTAGGCAATTGTCTCACCTATCTTGTGTAAGAAATTCAGCTCATTTGGACTTCTAGAACTCCAGATATGGCCAAAATACTAAACAGTGCTCGGGCTAGAGGACAGATTCGGGCTTCTTTGTTGTTGCTACAATTTGGACTTTAAAATGGCCTTTTTCAGATCTTGGGATCTATAGGAAAGTTATAGACCTATGTCTTACCTTTCCATCTATATAAAGTAGACCTAAATCTGAGATCTATAGCTCCAGATATGACCCAATTACCGAACAGTATTCTGGTTTGGATTGCAGCGACATCTCTTTTCTAAGTTTGATCATCTCTTTGTCTTTGCAATTGAAGTTCTTAAAATCATCAATCAATTCTTTCATTTATGTGATGGGTTTGCATTTAAAATGGACATTTACCACAAATTAAAGGTATCTTATATTATTAGATAGATTATTATAAAATGTACTTTAGTTAAGTAGTTATTGATACTTCAAGTGCAAAATAATGATATAAAACCATTATAAAAATGCAATTTTGAGTACTAATCATAAGTAGTTTCATTAAACTTTTTCATTCTAAAGCATGTGAGAGTTATTTCTCGTCAAAAAAGACAGTTGTAAAAATCTTTCGAAATAGATTTTATTGGCTCACATGCATTCTGCACAGCTTGTGAAAATTGTCAAAAGTCAAGATTTATTTCAAAACATAAGGAATATTTAGATACTCTTTTATTGACATGCACCATGCAATTCATGATTTATGGCCCTATTTTTATAAAAACCATGATCTATTTAGTCTTGGGAATCTAACAAAAAAAGACCTTGTTTGCCAGTTTTTAAGAAAACTTGATATGAAGCCTATTTCTGACCCATAGAGGACATTTAAACCATTCTTAGATGTAAAACCAATGGAAAATATGAGCCACAATCACAACTACCTGTACATATACATGCTTTTTTTAAAATAAATAAATAAAAAGAGAGAGAGTGTGTGTAAGACTCTAGTTGGCTTACATGTAAGTGCTATGATTGCCTTTTTAATTTCTCATCTATAAAATCCTCTCTTCCTTCCTTTCATTTCTACTCAACCCATACATTCAACAAATATAGAAGTGTGTAGAAATGATGAATTCCTCAAGTCATCAAATAAGAAATGTTTGTGTTTTCGATGAATCTAGTCTTGAGAAAGAAAATAAGCTTTTATAATCAACAAATCATCTTGTTTAGGTGCTAGCTAGGAGAAAGATTCATTTAGTGTATGGAGGAGGCAATGTTAGGTGAATAGGAGGTGTGTTAATAGCTGTTTTTTTAGGAAATAGCCAAGTTTTGGGGGTCATCCCTAAAGTTTTAGTATAAGGGAACATCATTCAAAAAACAAATGGAGAGGACCTATAGTTCTCGACAATGTCTGATCGAATGAAAGCCATTTTTAAACACGTTGATGTATTCATTGCCTTACCAGGTGATCTAGGTATATTGGAGAAGATTTTTTATATTACCTCTTAGGCCCAACTTACGCATTCACCATCAACCTTTAAGTTTGTTAAATGTTAATGGTTATTATGATAAGTTGTTGTCTTTTTTTGAACATGCCATGGAACATGAATTTCTAATATTTTCTACACGATAAATCATGATCTTTGTTACGATTACTAAATAATTGATTGACCAACTACAATCTTTCATTCTTGTAATTGATCCCTCTATGAGTCACATAAATTATTCAACTAAGAAAAGCCGTAAAAAGCTTAAATTGGATTTGAGCCTTCAGTTGTGAATCTTGGTGTCTTTTGATTTTATTATTGTATTTTATTGTTTCTTATATTTGTTTAAGTCTGTTTTAGATTTATTAGTGTTTGTTATTTCAAGTGATGTCTTCTATACTCTATCTTTCTACCTTAGGATATTGAGGACAATGTCTCATTTTGGTTGGGAAGAGAGGGTAATAGTTAAAAAAAAAAACTAACTAACTGTATTTTTTATTTCATAAAGCATGTGCAAAACTGTTATTACTAGGATGACAGAGTAAAGGAACTTTCTTATTAAAGTGACTCTTAAGACCCATCTTATTAACCATTCTAAACAAGGTCTCTTATAATATTTAGGTTTACAAACTCTCATATTTTCATCACTTAATTCTACTCATATACTTATTTAACATGTATTCTTAAACCTTAATTTTTACACACACACTTTAATAAAAATATGGTTACCAAGTCAAGAGTTGGTCACCCACTCATTAATTAGTCATCAAACCAATAGTTTCCAATTTTAGCCTATAAAAGGAGGCATTTTCCATGCATTTAGGCATCTTGATCCCCATATCAGGATCATGCTTTTGAGTTCTCTCTTTATATTTTTGTAATGTTTAGGTTTTGTTTTTATTAATATCAAGTTTATGTCTTTCATTTCCTTTCCTTTCCTTTACTTAGTTAACTTTTATTGTATTTATGTTCTTATTTTGTTTATTTATTTTTCTTTCTTTCATTATGTTTAACTAAGTTTATTATGTCAAGGTGAAAAGGTTACACTAATGGTGTAAGAATAAGTATAGTGTAAACTTAATATGAACTTTAATGTTTGATACCAACATGTTTTGTATTTGTTATCTTATTCACTCTTTAATACTTTGCTTGTTAAATGACTAATCTAGATTTATGTTGTATAATACTTGGTACAACAAATGCTTGGCACTTTCATAGCTCATAATATATGGTATAATCGACACCTAAGCTATGAAAGAAACTTGATTTGTTGTTAACATAAGTTATAATCATGAATGCTTGACAAGATTTACAAGTATTAACATTAATCAAATAAGATAACTAATGTAATCATGTTAACAATTTATAATCTGATTGGATCCTCCTTTATGTGTGGCTTCCAATTGAATAATAAGAGTTTATACTTTACTTGTTTGACATACCATTAGTATATCCTTTGACCTTGACATTTATTATTTTCATTTATTGTTATCATTGTTTAATCATTACATTATTTTTATTATTATTATTATTATTACTACCACTACTATTACTACTACTACTAAAACTTCTAAAAATATATAAAAAAATTGAATAATAAAAAATATATTTTTGTGCATAAGACCAAGTGTCTCAAAGCTAAAAAATCATATTGTATTTTTTATATGCTAAAAAACAATGTTTTAGCATGCATTTTAACTTTAATAGCTAGTTTATTAAAGTTAAGAGAATGTTGGCTAAAATTTTAAAAATAACAAAAATTTTATTTTGTTTGTCTCTTAGTATCCCAAGAATGACATTACATGTAACATGTATTTTAGATATTTTTTTTAGAAAATAGAACGGTTAGGTTTTACTACATTAAGATAAGAATTTTCTTATTGAGGAGGATCTATCTTAAACCTTAAATAGACCAACAATTAAAAACCATAAAACAAGACTTTAGTTTTTATCAGACAAAACAATACAGTCTACTTTAGGTGAGATGTATTTGGGGTGCTAATACCTTTTCTTTACGTAACCAGTCTTCATACCCAATCTCTAAGACCAGTTAGGGTTATTGGTAACCAAAATACTAGGTGGCGACTCCCATTTAAATTTTCCATCGATAAGAGACATAAGAATTCTTTGTCTCTTCATATTTTCTAGAAATACACCATTTTTATTTTTCCTAGATGGTGGACGACCGCTGCTACACCGCACATGTGCGCGAGAACTCTCTCCCACGTAAGCATTTAAAATCATCAACCAACTCTAAGTAGTAAGACAACAACTAAATGATCATCATGGTAACACCTCATGTAAGCTAAACATATAAATAAAAAAGATAGTAGAAAAGAAAAAGAAGAGGCATAATAGAAAGAGAAGGAGGTTGAACATTTAAACTAGCTGATCTCTGACCACTAGTACTAAAAGATAGATGAAGAACTAGTGTACCAAATAAGTTAAACTATACAACTACTGGACCTTATCAGGGCGTGTAACTATATGCAATAGTACAAATCTTCTCTACCCTATGTAGCCAACATGCCAACACTATTCCATATAGATTCCAATAAGTCATTCTTGATCCCAACAACATCTAGCAAACTCTTGAAGGTTGATATTAACCAAGTGACACAACTAAAAGATTAATATCTTCTTCCAAGTGCAGGAGTGTCGAAGTAATAAATAACTCTGCAAGACCGGGGTCGAACCACAAAGAAGTTAATTGTATAAAATATAATCGATAATAGTAGTAGTAGTAGTGGTGGTGGTAGTAATAATAATGATAATAATAATAATAATAAAAAGGAAGAAGAAAAAGAAAAAGTTGATAAGAACTTTGAGATGGAAGATTAATATAATGATTAAACAATAATAATAACAAATGTCAAGGTCAGAGGATGTACTAATGGTATGTCAAACAAGTATAATATAAACTCTTATTATTCAATTGGAAACCACACACAAAAGAGGTTCCAATTAGTATAGTATAAACTCTGCAAGACCAGGGTCGAACCACAAAGAAGTTAATTGTATAAAATATAATCGATAATAGTAGTAGTAGTAGTGGTGGTGGTAGTAATAATAATGATAATAATAATAATAATAAAAAGGAAGAAGAAAAAGAAAAAGTTGATAAGAACTTTGAGATGGAAGATTAATATAATGATTAAACAATAATAATAACAAATGTCAAGGTCAGAGGATGTACTAATGGTATGTCAAACAAGTATAGTATAAACTCTTATTATTCAATTGGAAACCACACACAAAAGAGGTTCCAATTAGATTATAGATTGTTAACATGATTACATTAGTCATCTTATTCAATCAATGCTAATACTTGTAAATGTCGTCAAGCATTCATGATTATAACTTATGTTAACAACAAATCAAGTTCCTTTCATAGCTCAAGTGTCCGTTATACCATACAGCATGGGCTATGAAAGTGTCAAGCGTTTGTTGTACCAAGTGTTATACAACATAAATCATGATTACTCATTTAAGAAGCAAAGTATTAAAGAGCGAACAAGATAACAAATACAAAACATGTGTTAGTATCAAACATTAAAGTTCATATTAAGTTTACATTATACCTATTCTTACAGCATTAGTGTAACCATTTCACCTTGACATAATAAACTTAACTAAATATTATGAAAGAAAGAAAAATAAATAAACAAAATAAGAACATAAATATCATAAAAGTTAACTAAGTAAATGAAAGGAAATGAAAGGCATAAACTTGATATTAATGAAAGCAAAGCATAAACATTACAAAAAACACAAAGAGAGAAAGCAAGAGCATGAAAGTTGGAAATCAAGATGCCTAAATGCATGACAAATGCCTCCTTTTATAGGCCAAAATTGGAAACCATTTATTTGATGACAAATTGATGAGTGGGTTACCAACTCTTGACTTGGTGGCAATCCTTAGCTTCTCTTATTTGCGCAAAACATCATTGATAACGTCAAAAGTAAAGCCACTTTAAAACATGAAAGTTGTAGAAAATTGTCTCAGTTTTCTTGTGTAAAACCTTCAGGTTATTTGGACTTCTAGAACTCCAGATATAGGTCAAACACTGAACAGTACTTGGGTTGGTAGACAAATTCAGACTTCTTTGTTATTGCTACAATTTAGACCTGAAAATGACCTTTTTAGGTCTTGGGCTCCATATAAAAAAGTTATAGGCCTATATTTTACCTTTCTATTCATATAAAGTAGACCTAAATCTAAGATCTACAGCTCCAAATATGACCCAATTACAGAACAATGTTCTGGTTTGAACTGCACCGACATCTCTTTTCTAAGTTTGGTCATCTCTTTGTCCTTTCAATTTCAGTTCTTAAATTCATCAATCAATCCTTTTATTTATGTGATAGGCCTGCATTTAAAATAAATATTTACCATAAATTAAACATATTTTATAGTGTTAGGTATATTATTATAAAACATGTTTTAGTTAAGGAGTTAATGATACTTCAAATGTAAAATGATGATATAAAACCTTGATAAAAATACACTTTTAAATTCTAATCACCAAGCTAGCTTTTGAACAATATTTTATATATGTTGAAATGTTTAGATAATAAATTATGGATGATGATGATTTAATTTTTTTTAGGGTTGTTAAAAATCTATAGGTTGCTTATTGGTGATGTATGAAATTAATGTTGAATAAGTGTTAAAATTGATTTGTTTGGCTTATGTTTGGTTTGGTTGTGGATTAATTTTGGATGTGTAATATGCGGGCAATCCTTTCTATGGCAAATACATTTTATTTAGGTATTGTCATAGGATGTGTGATTAGTACTTAAAAGTGTATTTTTATTATTTTGTACTTGAATTATCAATAACTTCTAAACTAAAGCATGTTTTTATAATAACATATTTAATAATATAAGATACCTTAAATTTATGGTAAATATTCATTTTAAATGCAGGCCTATCATATAAATAAAAGAATTGATTGATGAGTTTAAGAACTGAAATTGAAAGGAGAGAGAGATGGCGAAACTTAGAAAAGAGATGCTGGTGTAGTCTAAATCATAACACTGTTCGATAATCGGGTCATATCTGGAGCTGTAGATCTTAAATTTAGATCTATTTTATGTGAATGGAAAGGTAAGACATAGGCCTACAACTTTCATGAGAAGCCTGAGATTTAAAAACGTCATTTTCAAATCCAAATTATAACAATAATAAAGAAGTCTGAATCTGTCATACAGCCCGAACACTATTTAGTGTTTGGCCTATATCTGGAGTTCTAGAAGTCCAAATGACCTCCATTTGTTTTCCTAGAAAGTTGAGACAATTTCTTATAACTTTCATGTTTTTAAATGGTTCCAATTCTAACATTATCAATTACGTTTTGGGCAGACAAGAGAAGATAAGGATTGTCACTAAGCCAAGAGTTGGCCACCCATTCATCAATTAGTTATCAAATCAATAGTTTCCAATTTTGGCCTATAAAAGGAGGCATTTGTCATGCATTTAGGCATTTTGGTTTTCAGATCAAGATCATACTCTTGTTTTTTCTTTTTGTATTTTTTAAGTTTTGCTTTCATTAATATCAAGTTTTTGCCTTTCATTTCTTTTCCTTTACTTAGTTAACTTTTATATTATTTATATTTATATTTTATTTTTTTTATTATATTTAGCTAAGTTTATTATGTCAAGGTGAAAAGGTTACACTAATGGTATAAAAATAATTATAATGTAAATTTAATATGGACGTTAATGTTTGATACTAACATGTTTTATATTTGTTATCTTGTTCACTCTTTAATACTTTGCTTGTTAAATGATTAATTTAGATTTATATTGTATAACACTTTCAATGTGATTAAGGATTTTGATAACTTATGATTGATTATATGAATAATGTTGATGTTCATTACTTTTGTTATTATGGATTATTGAGAATCTTATATGATGGATGATTTTAGCTATTAATATTGCATTAGTTGATGAGTAATCCTCCTAATAGAAAATACAGGGTATTGTCTTAAAGTGTGGTTAATAGATAATAAAAGTCATAATATTAAAAAGCACATACTAAAACTAATTTCTTGTATTAATCATTTTATCATTTAATGATTCTACCCATGGTAATTATATTATTATTAGGCATTGTCATAAGCTATGATTGATGAGTAATAAAATCACTTAATATATCACTTTAAAACATTTTCAAGTCCTTTATCTATGGCTAATATACCATCATTTGACAATGTTATTGGATGAGATTGGTTACTAAATGCTATTAAAATATTTTTTGAAGAAAAGAATTATTTCCTCGTAATTTTGTCATGTTTGTCATTCCTAATTATAATAAATGTATCATCATCAGGCAATGTCATAAGGTGTGATAAAAAAAACATTTCAAGATACCATTTCTTATTATAAAAACAACAATAATAAAATTTTTTCATCATTTAAAGAATTTAAATTTGTGTGTTTAAGGGTGTCTTGATAATATCCTTCATTGCTACTCTTTTAGTTATCCAATCAATCAATTTTAATAAACAACATCACCTATGGCAATAACATTTTAAAAAAAATTTGTAAACATACATAAAATATTAATATTAATTTAATAAACAACATATATATATTAGATTGGATAAACTCATGGTATGTAAACACATTACACACATTTATCATTAAAAACAAACAACCATGCACTTTATTTTAAATGGTATGTATAAAATAATGACTATATTTTATATTACATTACCATCCTCTTACCCAAAATATCTGAAGATCAGTTAGGGTTTTTAGTTAATATAAAATTACATAAAGACTCTTTTTTTTGCTTTTGCTTTTTTTACATATAGTTATTCTCGGTGTTCCTTATGACAGCTATACATTATTAAAACTAGAAAAATACATGAAAGTGTGTGTCAAGCCATAGATCATCATACTTAGAAAGTGTTTGAAAACATGGTGCAAATTGCATTCCAAAAAATTTTGAATTTTTTTTATATTTTTAGATCGTTTTAATGTGCTGTTATCAAAAATAATTTTTAAAAAAATAAAAAATTTATTTTAATGTATTTCTAAGTGAAAAATACTTTAAACTGACATTGTTGTTACAATCCTAAATAGACCCTAAAAAAAGAGAAAAGAGATAGAAACTAAATGGGTAAATTTTATTTTTTTTACTTCTTTTACCAATGATTAATACTTAAAAATGCATTTTATAAAGGTTTTATATCATCATTTTACACTGGAAGTCTTAATAACTCCTTAACTAAAACATGTTTTATAATAACATATCGAATAATATAAGATGCCTCTAATTTGTGGTAATTTTTTATTTTAAATGTGGGTCTATCACATAAATGAAATGATTGGTTGATGAATTTAATAACTAAAATTGAAAGGACAANGGATATGACCTCGATCTTACCGAGTTAATTGCTACATCGCACACTCGTGCACTTGCGAGTTAAAATAAGCCGATCATAAAAAGCGGTCAAGCACCCAAAACTTAAAAAAGTCATTTTCAAGTTCAAATTGTAGCAATAACAAAGAAGTCTAAATCTGTCCTCCAGCCCAAGCATTGTTCAATGTTTGGCTCATATCTAGAGTTCTAAAAATCTAAATGACCTTAATTTTTTATCCAAGAAAGCGGAGATAATTTTCTATAACTTTCGTGTTTTCAAGTGGTTTCAATTGTAGCGTTATCAATGATGTTTTGGGCAGACAAGAGAAGATAAGGATTGTCACTAAGTCAAGAGTTGGTCACTCACTCATCAATTAGTCATCAAATTAATAGTTCTCAATTTTGGCCTATAAAAGAAGGTATTTGCCATGCATTTAGTCATCTTGGTTTCCAGATCAAGATCATGCTCTTGCTTTCTTTCTTTGTATTTTTTGTATTGCTTATGTTTTGCTTTCATTAATATCAAGTTTATGTCTTTCATTTCTTTACTTAGTTAACTTTTATCTTTTCTATGTTCTTATTTTGTTTATTTATTTTTCTTTCTTTCATTATGTTTAGCTAAGTTTATTATGTCAAGGTGAAAAGGTTATACTAATGGTGTAAGAATAAGTATAATGTAAACTTAATATGGACTTTAATGTTTGATACTAACATGTTGTGTATTTGTTATCTTGTTTACTTTTTAATACTTTGCTTGTTAAATGACTAATCTAGATTTATGTTGTATAACACTTAGTATAACAAATACTTGGCACTTTCATAGCCCATAATGTATGGTATAACCGACACTTGAGCTATGAAATGAAACTTGATTTGTTGTTAACACAAGTTATAATCATGAATGCTTGACGAGATTTACAAGTATTATCATTAATTGAATAAGATGACTAATGTAATCATATTAATAATTTATAATCTAATTGAAACCTCTTTTGTGTGTGGTTTTCAATTGAATAATAAGAGTTTATACTATACTTATTTGATATACTATTAGTGGATCTTCTAACCTTGACATTTGTTATTATCATTGTTTAATCCTTACGTTAGTATTTCATCTCAAAGTTCTCATCAATTTCTTTTTCTTTTTCTTCTTTACTACTACAACTATTATTATTATTATTATTGCTACTAATATTATTGTTGTTGTTGTTGTTGTTGTTACTATTATTGTTGTTTATAATTTGTACAATTAACCTCTTTATGGTTCGATTCTGATTTTACTGAGTTATTTATTACTTTGACACTTCTGCACTTGAAAGAAGATATTAATCTTTTGGTCATGTCAACCAACATGTATTAGATATTTATTTTAACAGCCATGTTGCAATTATAAAGCATTTAACTTATCTTAATCTTGTGGATACAATTTTATCTTGTTTTTTAATATATTAAAATAGCATGAAGTAAACGGAGATTTGTGTAATTTACATTACATGAAAATTAAAAATAAAACGAACTGGTTGCAAACATCAAATGGAAATGGTGTTATAATCTCGTGTTTGAAGTGCACACTTCAAGGTCATACACTTGTACTAAAATTGTAATTTGAAGCAAGATTTGGGTCGATTAAAATTACTTTTAATAAACTTAGTTCGTCAGCGCTAATTTAAGTAAAATTTAGTTTAACACTCTCAAATCCATCAGTATTCCCCTTGAATATAATTTAATTTTTTTTAAATTTTTAATATAATATTTTAATTTTTAAAAATTTCAATATCATCGAATAATATTTTCATTCATAATTATAAAACTCGACTTGATTTAATAAGTTAATTTAATACTAAATTACTTGAGATTTTAATTAAGATTCAAATATATAAAACTTGAGCTTTGAATTGATGTAGTCAAACCTGGATTACATATTAGGTCAATATGGAACCCGTGTAGTGTGGTATTAGCAACTTGGATGAGACTCAATTTTTTTCCTTTCAGATTTTTTAAATAATTACTAAAAAAATATAAAATTAATTTATAAATATTTAACTTCATATGTTATTTAATAGCCTACATTTACAAAGAATTTTTTTTTTAATATTTTGACATGGAATTACTATATATTTAGCATTCTTCCCACGTGAAATGTTTCTTACCTTTTTGTGGGATGATTATATATATCTTATTTTCACATCAAATATTTTTTAATTTTTAAATATGAAATAATTATATATTCTATAAATTTTTATGGTTTATTTTTTATTTTTTATATAAAATAATTAAAATTTTAAATATTTTTTTAAATTAATTCGAATCAACAGAAACAGACTCTTTTGCCGGTTGACCCGGGTTTTGTTAAATAACTTCCATTACAAGAATACCGGGTTGGCTGTTTGCCAGGCAGCATTATATGTAAGGAAAATCATATTCATATCTCTCATAAGCGCTCAACAGGGTGACACGTAATTGCTAGTTGATTTATATGCAAGTTGAAATTGCAAAATACAAAGTCTTTTGACCGTTTCCAATTATAAGGATTGTAGTGGTACGAGCAAGCTATAATAAACTAAGGTAATATACACCAGAAAAACAAGGAGACTGCTCGCGTGTTTGCACTTGACACGTAGAGCTGACATCACATAATGTAGACACGTACAATACACTTGTCAAACCCACAGCAAGTGAGAAAACAGGATATAAGGTGAGGTGGTGTCCCATGCGTCAAATGAAAAATCAAAAGTTCAGAGATCAGGGAAGAAAATGGAGAAGACGGAAGAGAAAAGGCAGCAGCAGCAGAGGGAGAAAAGGCCAGAGAATTCTCATGAAGACAAGAAGGTAAACTCAGAGGGTCTCCCAGTTGAGGACAGTCCTTACGTGAATTACGGAGACTTGGAGGATTACAAGCGTAAAGCGTATGGGACTGAAGGTCATCTTGAGCCGAAGACTGGCCGTGGCGCTGGTGCCACTGATGCGCCAACTATTTCTGGCGGAGCTCTCTCCTCTTGAGACTTCTCCTACGGCAACTAACACATTTAATGGTTTTATAGTCCCTTAAAAACAATATGATGTTTTTATATATCTATATTAAATAAAGAAAGAGCACTTCGTTAATTTCCTTTAATTTCTTTATACGAGCGGTTATATAATAACTTCTTGTTTATTAACAAATCGATGTCTTTGATTGTTCGTCACAATATCATAATAATTGGCACTTCAAACATGTATGTTATAGGCTTCAATTAGTTGAGTTAAATCTTAAAACTTTTACGAGTGTTTGTGCTTGTTTAAACAGCGCTCCAATGGCAGTCCTAAGAAAAGGAAAGAAGTTCGATAGGATAAGAAATACAATAACCAGAGATCAGTAGTATTTCCATCACCAAAAAGAAAAAGAAAAAGAAAAAACAATTAACAAAGAAGTATGGTTGAGATGAATATATTACTTGAAATTGGGAGATGCCATCTCCAGCAGCTGTTCTTCAGCCTTTCACATCTCTTTCTTAACTTCATACTCCAGTTTCCATGTTGTTTCTCTCTGCATGTTTGTGTTCTCATAACTGACTATTAGGATACTGTCAAACAATATGCCATCTTACTTGGTCTGAGTCTCAACACTAATTGAAGCAAGAGGCCTAAAATGTTGAAGTTTAATATCAACTAGAATTTAGGCTAATAAAATTTAGAGTTTATAGAAGTTTTAATATTATTTAGAGTTTATAAGGATTTTAATATTAGCTAAAAATAATACTAATTAATATAAGAATCTTTGATGAAGAATTTTTATGTAATTAAGATGTTAGATTTCTTGTTAGATTAGAATTTTCTTTGTATAATGTAATTTTTTAATTAGCTAGAATTTGAAGTCTATAAATAGGGTTGTAATCTTAAGCATTATATATAAGTTGAGAGGGATATAGAAAAGAGTTAGAAAGATGTATTTTTTGAGAAAATTTTTAATAAAATATTATTAATCCCATTTTTCTTCATGTTCCTGTGTTTGTTTTTAAAAATCAGCAGCCATATCCTATCTTTCAACAACCATACCTTATGTTTTTTTTCCAACAAGTGGTATTAAAACTTAAATTTGATTATTTAACATGTTCAATTCAAACATTCTACTTCAATGTTCTAAGTTGACAAATGACGACAATCAAGCTTGGTGTATTTGAGTAAAAGTTTGGCTAGGTTCCCAAGATGTATAGAAGATGGTTGAAAAAGGTTTTAAGAAGCCTATAGATGGAGTGATGTTGACTTCAACTTAAATGGAGATTGTGTAAAAGGCATAGAGAAAGGATTAACTAGCACTAACAATAATCCACCAATATTTGGATGACATCACTTTTGAGATAGTTGCCAACATAATCACCGTGAAACAAGTATGAGAAGTTTTGAAAGAGTTAAACCAAGAAGCTAACAATGTGAGAAATGTATGTCTACAAAAACTACATGGTGACTTTGAAAAGTTACATATGCTTGAATTAGATAATATTTCAGAATAATTTGCAAGAGTATTGACCATATACAATCAAATGAAGAGATATGGGAAGAAGATAAAAGAGACACATATATAGAAAAGATCCTATGCTCACTACAAAAGAAGTTCTATTATGTAGTGATCGCGATAAAGGAGTCATAAAATATGGATTTTGTTTCAATATAAGGTTTTATAGGAAAATTACGAGCTCATGAGGAAATAGTCAATGAGATTCGAGAGAATATGGATACACAAGTACTGTTTTTAAAGCAAGATGGTTTTGAATATTCTTAAGAAGGAAGAAGAAGATTTAAAAGAGGAGGTCGAGGTAAACCCAACAGATCAAACAGTTGATCGAATAAAGGGAACCAAATGACCAGTTCAATTAGCAGTAATAATCAAAGATCCAAATTTGATAACAAGTTTGACAAATAAAAAATTAAATACTATAATTGTGTAAAGACAAGTCATTATACCAGGGATTACTGGAATCCAACTAAGAGGGTTGAAAAAAATGCAAATCTTATGATAAAAGAAGAGAAGGAAGCTATTCTACTACTAGTGTATAATGAGAATATGTAAGATAAAGAGAACATGTAGTACCTAGACAATAAAGCCAATAATTATATGTGTGAAGACAAAGACAAGTTCATAGAGCTTGATGATGCAATTAAATGAATGTCACATTTGCAAATCATTCAAAGGTTGTCATCAAAGGAAAATAAATATAATTTTGATTAAATTGAAAGATGAAAGTCATTAGTTTATTGGTGATGTCTATTATATACCAACAATGAAAAACAATATATTGAACTTAAGATAATTACTAGAGAATGGGCAAGATGATTACTGAAGAAGGAGTATGAGATTAAGATAAAAGATTATATTTTTATATTACTTGAAATTTAAGGAGATATGATTGCAAATTTAGCCATGATAAAAAATAAAATGTTCTTGCCAAATATAGAGATGAACGTGCCTAAATGCCTAAATGCATGTGTGAAAGATGAAACTTAGCTTTGGCATGTGAGACTTGGGCATTTTAACTTTAATAATTTGATGATGATGGCACAAAAAGAGATTTTGATGGGTCTATATTCATTACACATCCAAATCAATTGTGTGAAGAATGTTTAGTGGGCAAGAAATTTTGCAAGAGTTTTTTTGAAGGAATCTATATCAAGAGCAAATCAACCCCTATAAGAAATACAAGCCAATGTTTATGGTCCTATCAAACCACGTTTGTTTGGTAAAAACTTATATTTTTTACTTTTTAGTGATGATTATAGTAGAAAGACTTGATTATATTTTTTAAAATAAAAGTCTAATGTGTTTAGTTTTTTTAAGAAGTTTAAAGTATTAGTTGAAAAGGAAAGTAATTATTCTATAAAATCATATAAGACATATAAGGGGTGAATTTTGTTCTAATAATTTTAATAAGATTTATGAAGATTATGGTATAAAAAGACTCTTAACAGTGCCTAGATCCCTACAACAAACTCGTGTGATGGAGGGAAAAAATAGAAGCATCTTTAACATGGGGAGAAGCATGCTTAGAACTAAGAAATGCTAAAAACTTTTGGGCTGAAGCTGTAGATTGTGTTATGTACTTGTCAAATAGATGTCCTACTAAAAGCTTGAATGACATGACTCTACAAGAAGTATGAAGTGGAAGAAAACCAAATGTCTCTCACTTGAAAGTTTTTGGAAGCATTAGTTATATGCATGTAGATGATAAAC
Source organism: Populus ilicifolia (assembly GCA_015708895.1). Taxonomy (NCBI): domain Eukaryota; kingdom Viridiplantae; phylum Streptophyta; class Magnoliopsida; order Malpighiales; family Salicaceae; genus Populus; species Populus ilicifolia. The sequence goes on along the minus strand of SRLM01001448.1, from coordinate 52,649 downwards.
TAAGAACCAAGCTAGATAACAGAAGCAAAAAGATAATGTTTGTGGGCTATTACTAAAAGTCTAAAGGATACAAGTTTTACAACCCTAATAAAGAAAAGATAATGATTAGTAAAAATATTGAGTTCAATGAAGAAGGATTATAAGTTTGGAAGGTTAATGATAGTGAGAAATATGACTTATTATCAATTCTTAATGAAGAGGAGGAAAGATATGAAGATCATTAAGAACCTATAGTCACACCTCCACAATCACCAATGAGCTTAGCTTCTTCTTTCCTTTCTAATGAAAGCTTAAGTAGTGACACTCTACCAAGTCTACTAAGAAAAATATGACTTATTATCAATTCTTAATAAAGAGGAGGAAAGATATGAAGATCATCAAGAACCTATAGTCACACCTCCACAAACACCGATGAGCTCAACTTTTTTTTCTTTTCTAATAAAAGCTTAAATAGTGGCACTCCACCAAGTCCGTTAAGAAAAATATGACTTATTATCAATTCTTAATGAAAAGGAGAAAAGATATGAAGATGATTAAGAACCAATAATCACACCTCCATAAACACCAATGAGCTCAGCTTCTTCTTTCTTTTCTAAAGAAAGCTTAAGTAGTGGCACTCCACCAAGTCCACTAAGAAAGACGAGAAGCCTTAATTCTATTGATGATGTAATACTATATTATCATCTTACTACATGTGAGATTATAGTGTTTGAAGAAGTAATAAAGGATGTAAAGTGGAGAATTGGTATCGATGAGAAGATTGCATCAATTAAGAAGAATGACATATGTAGATTAGTTCCTAAACTAAATGAAAAGAAACCAATAGGTGTCAGATGAATCTACAAAGAAAAAAAATGTCAAAGAAGAAGTTGAAAGATACAGGCATGGTAAGTGGCAAAAGGTTATAGTCAAAAGCATAGGGTTGACTATAAAGAGGTTTTTGCTCTTTTTCTTAGATTGGAGACCATTCAATTAATCATTGTCACCATTGCCCAACATAGATGAACAATCTATCAAATGGATGTCAAATCAGCTCTTTTTAATTATTTTCTTGAAGAAGAGATCTACATTGAGCAACCTATGAGTTATGAAGTGAAGGGACATGAAAACAAGGTTTTAAAGTTAAATAAAGTCTTGTATGGATTAAAGCAAGCTCCAAGGGCTTGGTATAATCATATTGATGGCTATTTCTCTAAGAATAGATTTATTAAGTGCCCCTATGAATTTGTTATCTATGTAAAGATCAAAGAAAGTGGTGATACACTTATTGTGTATTTGTTTATAGTGACTTAATCTTTACAAGAAATAATTCAAAGATGTTTGAAGACTACAAGCAAGCATTGATCAAAGAATTTGAGATAACAGATATTGGTTTCATATCCTACTACTTAGGGATTGAGATCAAATAAGAAAAAGATAAAATCTTTGTGAATCGAGAGAAGTTTGTAAGGGAGATTCTCAAGAAATTCAAAATGAATGATTATGTAAAAGTGAACACTCGAGTTGAGTGTAGAGTAAAGATGATAAAGAATAATGAAAAGAAGAAGATAAACTCTTCCACATTTAAGAGCTTGGTTAGGAGTTTAAGATATTTGACATGCATTTGTCTGAATATTCTTTATGAAGTAAGACTTGTGAGTAGGTTTATAGAGATACCAACTATAACTCACTTCAAAGCATTGAAGTGAATTCTACGATACATCAAAGGTACCATAAATTTTAGATTATTCTAATAGCTTTGATCTTATAGGTTATAATGATAGTGATTGGGTTGGAGATATGGATGATTGAAAGAACATTACAAGTTTGGTTTTTTACATGAGAGACACAACTTTTACATGGAGTTCAAAAAAAACAATCTATTATCACATTATCTATTTATGAAGCCAAATATGTAGCTACCAGTGTTTATCATTTTATATGGATAAGAAGGTTATTGAAGGAGTTATGAATACCACAAGAAAAGCCTACAAAAATTTATGTGTACAACTCATTAGCCATTACATTAGCTAAACACCTAGTTTTCATATAAGAAGTAAGCACATTGACAAAAGATTTTATTATTTAAGAGATTGCATTGCAAACAAGAAAATTAAAGTCAAGTATGTGAAGACTCAAAACCAAATCATGAATATTTTCATAAAGCCACTCAAATACAATATTTTTACAAAGATGAAAGATATGTTGGGAGTTATAAAGAACGATGATAGTTGATATTGAGGGGGAGTGTTGAAGTTCAATATCAACTAGGACTTAGGCTAATATGATTTAGAGTTTATAAGAGTTTTAATATTAGCTAAAGGAGAAATTCTATTTACTATAGGAATCCTTGATATAGAAGGATTTTTAACAAAATAGTTTATTGCAATCATTGTTTAATTAGAATGTTATATTTCTTATAAGATTAAAATTTCCTTTGAATATTTTAATTCATTGATTAGCTAGGACTTGAGGCCTATAAATAAGTTTGTAATCTTAAGCATCATACACAAGTTAAGAGAGATATAGAAAATAGCTAAAAAAGTGTATCTTTACTTTTAATAAAATATCATTCATCTCATTAGTTTTCTTATTTTTTAACTTTGTTCTTATATTTGATCTTATAAATTAGCTACCACACTCAATCCTTCTTTTCCAAAATAAAATAATCAGGGTTTAGAATCTCTTGAGGTTTGCATATACTGTTATAAGGTTATCAATTAGCGAAGCATGAAATCCTTTTTTATAAGTAGGATTTCTCTTCATTGATTTTTTCTATTAACCACAACCATGTGCTTTGTCACTCTTAAGATTGTTAATTTTTGGTACCTTTCTTTCACCATCCTCTTTATTACCATAATTGCTTGGAAGCATCAGGACCATCAATTTCCCCAACTTTGTAATCTAACCATTAAATCCATCCAATAACAAGCCAAACCAAGATGCAAATAATAATAAAAATTTAAGAAAAACTCACTAATTAATTTTGCTAATTAGCGTATGGGAAAAAATAAATTCATAATTTTAGGAGAAAAGAAGTAGATCAAGTAAAAATAAGTTTGATAGTTGTTTATTATTGTTAATAGATATATTTAAAAGGGTTAAGTGTTACTAATAGTTGATAGTTATTCTCAAGTTATAACTCTTCCCCGTTTTCTCTTTTATTACCTAACTAATATAATTAATATTAATATGGATTGGGTTGTACCATTGATTACTACTTAAAAGTGTATTTTTATCAAGGTTTTATATCATCATTTTGCACTTGAAGTATCAATAACTCCTTAAGTAGAGTATGTTTTATAATAACATGTCTAATAATATAAGATACCTTTAATTTATGGTAAATATTTATCTTAAATGTAGGCTTATTACATAAATCAAAGGATTGATTAATAAGTTGAACTACCGAAACGGAGAAGATAAAGAGAGGGCTAAGCTTAGAAAAGAGATGTTAGTTCAGTCCAAACTAGAACACCATTTGATTATTGGATTATAACTGGAGCTATAAAACTTAGACTTAAGTTTGATCTATATAGATAAAAAGTTAAGACATAGGTGACACAACCAAAAGATTGATGTCTTCTTCTAAATGCAAGAGTGTCGAAGTAATAAATAACCCGACATGACCAGGGTCGAACCATATAAAGGTTAGTTGTATAAATTATAGATAATAATAATAAAACAACAACAATAGTAACAATAATAATAATAATACTAATAATAATAATAATAACAACAACAGTAGTACTAGTAGTAGTAATATAAATAGTAATAGTAGTACTAGTAGTAATAACAATATAAAGAAAAAGAAGTTGATGAGAACTTTGAGATAAAAGATTAACATATGAATTAAATAATGATAACAACAAATATCAAGATTAAAGAATCCACTAATGGTATGTCAAACAAATATAATATAAATTCTTATTATTCAATTGAAAACCACACATAAAGGAGGTTCCAATTAGATTATAAATTGTTAAAATGATTACATTAGTTATCTTATTCGATTAATGTTAATACTTGTAAATCTTTTTAGGCATTCATGATTATAACTTATGTTAACAACAAATTAAGTTCCTTTCATAGCATAGGTGTATGTTATATTATACGGTTGAGCTATGAAAGTGTCAAGTATTTGTTGTACCAAGTGTTAAATAACATAAATCTAGATTAGTTATTTAACAAGCAAAGTATTAAAGAGTGAACAAAATAACAACTACATGACATGTTAGTATCAAACATTAAGGTCAATATTGAGTTTATATTATACTTATTCTTACATCATTAGTGCAACCTTTTCACCTTGACACAATAAACTTAGCTTAACATAATGAAAGAAAAAAAACATAAATAAACAAAATAAGAACATAAATAAGATAAAAGTTAACTAAGTTAAGGAAAGAAAATGAAAGGCATAAACTTGATATTAATGAAAGTAAAATTTAAGTAATACAAAGAGAGAAAGCAAGAGCATGATCTTGATCTGGAAACCAAGATGCTAAAATGCATGACAAATACCTCTTTTTATAGGCCAAAATTTAAAACTATTGATTTGATAACTAATTAATGAGTGGGTGGCCAACTCTTGACTTAGTGACAATCCTTATCTTCTCTTTTCTGCCCAAAACATCATTAATAATATCAAAATTGAAATCACTTGAAAATATAAAAGTTCTAGCAAATTATCTCAACTTTCTAAAAAAACAAATTAAGGTCATTTGGACTTTTAGAACTCTAGATATGGGCCAAATACTAAATAGTATTTGGACTGCAAAATAGATTTGCACCTCTTTATTGTTGCTATAATTTGGATATGAAAGTTATAGGCCTATGTTTTACCTTTTCATCTATATAAAGTAGATCTAAATGCAAGATTGACAGCTTCAAATATAACCCAATTACCAAACAGTATTCCAATTTGGACTCCACTAACATCTCTTTTCTAAGTTTAGCCATCTCTTTGTCCTTTTAATTTCAGTTCTTAAATTCATCAATCAATTATTTCATTCATTCGATAGGCCTGCATTTAAAATAATCATTCACTATAAACTATAAAGATATCTTATATTATTAGATATGTTATTATAAAACATGTTTTAATTAAGGAGTTATTGATACTTCAAGTGCAAAATGATAATATAAAACCTTGATAAAAATACACTTTTAAGATAAAATTTTAAGATAAAAAAGTGGTGTAAGAATAAGTATAATGTAAACTTAATATGGACTTTAATGTTTGATACTAACATGTTTTGTATTTGTTATCTTGTTCACTCTTTAATACTTTGATTGTTAAATGACTAATCTAGATTTATGTTGTATAACACTTGGTACAACAAGTACTTGGCACTCTCATAGCCCATATTGTATGGTATAACACCTGAACTATGAAAGGAACTTGATTTGTTGTTAACATTAGTTATAATCATGAATGCCTGACGAGATTTACAAGTATTAGCATTAATCGAATAAGATGACTAATATAATGATGTTAACAATTTATAATCTAATTGAAACCTCCTTTGTATGCGGTTTTCAATTGAGTAATAAGAGTTTATACTATACTTATTTAACATACCATTAGTGGATCCTCTAACCTTGACATTTATTGTTATCATTATTTAATCCTTATATTAATATTTCATCTCAAAGTTATTATGTTCTTCTTCTTCTCCTCCTTCTTTTTCTTTATTATCATCATTATTATTATTATTATTATTACTACTTCTACTAATATTGTTGTTGTTGTTGTTGTTACTATTATTATTGTTGTTGTATTATTGTCATCTATAATTTATATAATTAACCTCTTTATGGTTCGACCTAGTCTTACCAGGTTATTTATTATTTCGACACTCTTGCACTTGAGAGAAGACATCAATTTTTTAGTCGTGTCAAGTGTAATATTTTTACCTTCACATAATAAACTTAACTACACATAATGAAATAAATAAATAAATAAATAAAATAAGAACATAAATAAGATAAAAGTTAAGTAAAGGAAAAGAAATGAAATCCATAAACTTGATATCAATGAAAGCAAAATATACACAATAAAAAAAAACAAGAACATGATCTTGATGTGGAAACCAAGATGCCTAAAAGCATGGAAAAGGCCTTCTTTTACAGGCCAAAATTGAAAACTATTGATTTGATGACTTATTGTAAAGTGGATGGCTAACTCTTGACTTGGTGACAATCCTTATCTTCTTTTGTTTGCCCAAAATGTCATTGATAACATCAGAATTGGAACCACTTAAAAACATGAAATTCTAGGAAATTGTCTTAGCTTTCCATGAAAAAAAATTAAGGTCATTTGGACTTCTAAAACTCCAAATATGGGTCAAACACTGAACAATATTCAGGCTTTAGGACAAATTCAGACTTCTTCTTTATTGCTATAATTTGGACTTGAAAATAGCCTTTTTAAATCTTGGCTTCCATGAAAGTTATAGGCCTATATCTTACCTTTCTATCCATATAAAGTAGACCTAAATTCGAGATCTACAACTTCAGATATGACTCAATTATTGAATAGTGTTCTGATTAGGATTGCACCAGCATCTATTTTCTAAGTTTGACCATCTCTTTGTCCTTTCAATTTTAGTTCTTAAATTCATCAATCAATCCTTTCATTTATGTGATAAACCTATATTTAAAATGAACATTTACCCTAATTAAAGGCATCTTATATTATTAGATATGTTATTATAAAACATGATTTAATTGAGAAGTTATTGATAATTCAAGTGCAAAATGATGATATAAAACCTTGAAAAAATGCACTTTTAACTACTAATCAATAACCATACAAAAAGATCATCCCCTATCTTTCTCTAATTCATTAAGAAAATTATGTCCCTATACTAGACTTGACCTACATGCACTAGTTTTTCACAACTCGTTCTCTCTTTCTATTAATATACATTGATGCCTTTATCCTATAAAAACATATCTTCTCCAACATGAATAAAACCCAACATATAACCTAGTGAACACTAGTCATTGTTGCTAGTTAAAGAGAAATATGAGGCGTAACCTATTAGTTAGCAAACTTTTTCTATTTATTTATGTAGGGTAGTTAAGGTAAAGATTACAACACTAGAGTAGTCCTTTAATATCTCCTCTCTCTCTCTCTCTCTATATATATATATATATATATTAAAATAGACATTATTATCATGATAAAATTTCTGAATAAAAAGTAGCGGTTTAAGAATATGAGGAACATGAAGAATGTTAGATAAGTTAAAATTATGTTTTGGGGGTATGTAACAAGTTATGTATAATAATGGATATGGAAAGACCTTTGTCATCAACAATATGCAAAAGATCATTATCGAGATAGGGTGTAGACTCGGCCAGAGTTGCAAGATCGAGCGTAACGTATTGGTTCACACTAGTAGAAGCAAAAGCATTACCAGTAGTAAGATAGGTAGTAGACTATTGTTCACTACTATGAAACTAATACATTGAGGGGCTGTATGGCTAAAGGAGAAGTAGAGTAGACACTTGATGTTTTGCTCAAGGGATCGATGAGGAGATCACTATGACAAACCAGAGTTCTTTATGTTCTTTTATCAAGTGCTCTGCTTCTAGTCGATACCCCTAAAAACCATGAAAGTTAGATTTGTGTTGGTGGCTATTATAGTTATTGCTAGGACATTAATTGCCATGAAAAAAAACTCTATTATGGCTAAAGCAAAGGCTTTTATGATACCATGCATGATGCAAGAATTAGATGAAGACATGAGAACTTGCTCAAAAGTACGCCAAAAACAATTAGAGGTTTAACAATCTACCATAAGATGCAATACATCCATTGAAAGAGAAGAGAGTAACTTACTCAAAATAAGGTATCAATTTTAGATATATAAGAAGGAAGACATGGCATAGTGACATCAATAAAGTGGAAGATACCTGACCAAGAAGATCTAGCTTTATCTGTATTCATTAATAAAGATAATCTTTATTTATAAGCTTTAATGAAATAACTTGTTAAGTTTTGGATAAAACAACTATGGTTGGAGTTGAGGTCCCTATAATACGAAGAGGAACAATAAAAATATGAGAGAAGGGACAAGCTCTGTAAGAGAAGGGGTCTACTACTGTGGGAAGGAGCCACCAACAATAGCCTATGTGTGGCCGGCTGGAGGTGCTGCAACACTGATTTGGTGGAGGGAGAAGTTGGTACTAGCAGAGTCTATAAAAGAGAGAGGAGTTTTAATGTGTTAAAGCTCTGATACCAAGTTGAAGAGAAATAAGAGGCTTAACCTATTAATTATCCAACCTTTTCTATTTATATATGTAAGGTAATATATAATAGTTAAGGTAGAGATTATAACACTTAAATAGTCCTATACAACTACCACCACTCCTTTCTTTTTATCTTCACTAGTATAAAAACTTGACACTAATGGCCTAAAATCAATAACCATTATAACAACCTTTCCACTTCTTTAGCCTTTCCACTTATTGACATCATCGATGATGGCTTTTCTCAACTACATTTCCTCTTCTAACTAGCAATACCACACACAACCATTATCAATCATTCACTCAATCATTATGCCTAGCTTCTTCAAACTAAGATCCATTTCCTACGTACCTTAGTTTTCCATCAATTCCAAACCATAATACCACCATTAACAACAATCATTTAATTCACCTTTTACACCACCATATTAGCTACGTTTCTCTTAAACCAATATCATCCACTTCTTGACACATGACGAACCCTCTAATAACCACTAACAACTATGACAATAACTTTTTAACAACTATAGTCAACCATAACCAATAATAACAATAACCTAATTGATGGTGGGAAGGAAGAAAAAACTGAGAACAAACTAAGGAGAAAATGAATCCAATTAACAAAAAAGGTAAAACTTTCCTTACTGGGATATTTTGTTGAAGGTGGTTCCTAGTTTCATTATTGGCATAAACATGAAGAAAAGAGGGAGATCTAATTAATCCAACAGTTTTCTGCAATCCATCAACATTAGCATGTGGTCCCACACTTTGATAGTAATGGTGGTACGTGAAGACTATACACCGCCATTATTACTCCATTTTTAAAGCCTTCCAGCACTATTTCCTTGTTTACAAAAACCTCTCCAATATATTCCTAATATTTAAAAGGTCCATTTCAGAATTTGGATGATGTTTAGTTTGGGTATTAATTATTTTTGACTTTCAATGGGTTGTAAATATGTGATTGTAAGTTGATTAGTGAAAAAATATATAGAAGACTCTAAATAATACAGACATGAAAAAAATAATTATGTCTTTGCATTCATTACTTAATATGGAAAATATGTTGGTTAACTCTCCTTTATAACTATCAAATTCTTATGAAAATGTTTTATCTTCTTTTGAATAGGCCTCAAAGCTAGAATTGAAGTCTTTACCTAAATATATGTAGTATGTGTACTTGGAAGAGGATGAAACCCTACCAGTTATTATTGCAAATGTTCTAACAATAGTCCAAAAAGAAAAACTACTTCCATATCTCTTTTTAATACGGTTATTGAGGATAAAGTCCATATTAAGTGAGGGGGGATTTACATGTTATCTATGTTTGTGGCATTATGCTCTACTTTAGTAATTCTAATATGTTTATATCTTCACGTTTGTTACAAACGTAATTTTCATATTTATGGGATGAAAATATTTTTTATAGTGGTGCTATTTCAATGTCTTGATTGTTAATATCATTAATGAATTCTTAATTGAGCTCGTAAAAAAACATCACAATATGATTTAATGATGATTTTTTTAAAAAAAAATATTGTTTAGTGAAGCTATTTTCTTTAAGACTAAAGTAACTAGATTTTGTAAAGACAAGCCCATGAGATTTTGAGCCTTATGACCAACACATCTATATCGATCTCTATTAATGAATTCTTAATTGAGCTCATAAAAAAACATCACAATATGATTCAATGATGATTTAAAAAAAAAACATTTTTAGTGAAGCTATTTTCTTTAAGACTAAAGTAACTAGATTTTGTAAAGACAAGCCCATGAGATTTTGAGCCTTATGACCAACACATCTATATCAATCTCTATTAATGAATTCTTAATTGAGCTTATAAAAAACATCACAATATGATTAAATAATGATTATAAAAAAAATTGTTTAGTGAAGGTATTTTCTTTAAGACTAAAGTAACTGGATTTTGTAAAGACAAGCCCGTAAGATTTTAAGCCTTATGACCAACACATCTATATTGATCTTTATTTTATTTTAATATGTGATCTTTTTCCATTGATTTTGTTTCTCTAAAACTTGCTCTAATTCTAATGAAAAACATATTCTTACATGCATACATGAACATGATTAAGCATTCTTTGTTATGTAAATTTTCCATTCAAGACCCTATTTTAGCTAACAAAAATTTTCTTTGATTATAAACTCGCATTACAAGCCATAAACTAAACAACATCTTACCCAAACTTAAAAATTAATGGAGCATCATACATTATTGTATAAGCATGGAAATACATGAAATAAGTATGAGGGTGTCTTAAATTCAAAAGTGGTTATATCAGGTGTGAAGTAAAAAACTTTTACATTGAATGAAAAAACATAAACCATATTATATTATGATTGCAAATTAAGTAATTTGTTCTAACTATTGAACAATCAATTTTCCAATAAAGAAGGGTAAAGTAACGTTAATATTCACCAAGTTCAAAATGATTGGGGGGAGTGTTAAAAATTTTATTTCTTGTTTTGGGTATTTTGTTCTATTGGTTTTGATGGCTTTTAAGCTACCTTACCAAAGATTTCATAACTTGAACTAAGCCACATTACAACCCTTTGAAAGACCTTATGATTAGTGAAATCCATATAATCTAAATGGTGAGGAGTGAGATAATTCATAAGCTTGTGGCAGATCATTTGCATTTGAATGAAACACTAACCTTTCAAACACATGAGAATTGATGATCATTCATGTGAGGTCGACTATTTAGTTGTTTTATTCTAAAGTAAAAATGCTTGATAAATAATTTTAAATTTATTGGAATTTCATTCATGATTTGTTATGATAGTTTGAGAGTTTAATTATTGTTCATTAATGGCATTATATTTTAAACAATGAATAAGTACAATTAAAAATTTTCCTGAGGACATGCAAAGACTAAGTGTGGAGGAATTTCATAAGCTCAAAATATACATATATTTTTATTCCTTTTACACTATAGTTTCTAATGTATTTTGAACTTATTAGAAGTTATTTTTATGAGTTTGACATTCTTAAGAGACTTTGTGAATAAATTGTTAACAGATAAAAATTTTTGCATTTTATATTTCGAACATTTGCTTCTTGCAATAAGTTTTTCATCAAATTATAATTTCAGAATGTGAAAGTAGGCTTAATCAAAGTTACAGTACACATATCAAGATATCCAAGAAGGTATTATGGGCAGAAATGCAAGTTTGTTTAGACCTTTAATCAAACTTGTAAAATCCGACTAAAATCCTACTTGAAGCAAGATTCTCTACTTTTACACTACATATTCAAACATACATATCTTAAGCCTCAAATATCAAAATCATGTGATTCTAAAGCCCAAAATGTCTATACATTCAGGACTATAATTTTTATGTTGGATGTTAGGTTAGATAAAATAGTTTTGTAAACTAGCTTCCATACACAACCTGAAGGACGAGATTGGATTCTTGATCTAGTAAGGAAACTAACGATGTCGAGTATCCTACTACGACTGAGAGTTTGACATAGAAACAATAGGCCTTAGGATCCAAGAAAGTGTAAATAAATCCTATAACATTCCATGAATGAAAGAATACAATTGGAATGGTCGAGTATTGCAAGACACCAAGTCAAAAACAAAGTCTAAGTAGTAGCAGAGTCAATTTTCAATACAAATTCTAAATGCCTTAATAACCAAATAAAAAATGAAAGAATTAAGCAGCATAAGGACTTCTAATTAGCTTGAAAATCCTAAAGAAATTTGGCATCCAATAGAGAGAATAAATGGAGCAAAACACAGCTAAAATAATAGCTCGAAAACATTATGTTCTTCTATGTTTTTTTTTTGTAATTTTCTAGTAACTATGAACTAAAATTTAGTTTTAATTCAAGGGGAATAAACACCATCTTCATTATTCAGTTGTGAGAAGTGATGTTATGATTGTAATTTTTTTATATTTAAGTAGTTATTTGTCTTTATTTTAGAATTATGCTATTGATTTTTGTTCATGCATATTGAATTGTTTTGAGATAGTATACATGTTCTTATTTTAATTCGTAATTGTTGTCATGGACTAGAATAAAAAGAAAAGAAGTTAACTTGATTGCTATAACTATCACTTGAATTTATCAGGGAGAAATAAGCTAAGTTAAATTTCTCAAGCTTTTGAAAGGTTGCTTAAAATGAATTTTACAAACTTTGCTCTTAAGACTATTATCGAGTGAATTAAAATTGCTTTTCATTATTAAATTCACTTAATGGTAAAAAAAAAAAATTGATTACAAAGCTTTATCTAATTAGTTTACTCAAAATCTCCTTGATCCCTCTTAACTTTAAAGGACATCAAATTTATTTTTAAAAATTATAAGAATATTCCTTTTACTTTGATGGTCAATAGATTTATAGGAATAAACGTTTAGGCCTTTGAAATAAGTTAACAACATATCAATTTATTATTTTTATTTTTAGAATTTTGCTTCTTTAATCTTTTATTCAAATCCCCCATTCTATTTTATTTCAGTATATTATAGGAAGATTAAATGAAATTTCCCTCGTGTTCAATTTGGTTTTAACAATCAAACTATAAATTTATTTTGTTTATGATAAAAAAAAGTTAGAATTATATTTTAAAGGTTCCAATGACTGATTAGTTAGCCATGCCCGAAAATCAAGGTGTACAACTTCATTTATGAATAAAATACCACAAAGTGTTATATTATTATAACGTGAAGTATTAAATATTATATGCATATGTGAAATTATAAGAAAGTTGTTTTTTTAATAAAACCAAGATTTTGAATTAAATAAAGATAAGAAGTGTTAATTTTAAGTGTTAGTGGAATCATTAGTAATGGTTTAAATTTTATTGGTTTAGCAAAGGTTACAGGGACTACAGATTAATGGGGTATGACTATATGATGTGAGATTTCAGGTAGGTACTTGAGACCTCGACGCCTTACAATTACTTTTAAAGTTTTATTAATTCTATAATTATGAATCCTTTAAATGCATGTTCAAAATCTTTATGTTGAAAGTATAAAAGAAAAGAATGAATAAAGTGAAAGAACCAAGAGGTGTGAATGGACCAATTTGAGAGGTGTCCTCATGTGGATAACCGGATTTGATTAGCATCCTTATATGATGGCCATATCTATCGGCATCCTCAAGTGGATGGCCAAATTTAGTTGGCATCAATGTGAGGATAACTAAGATTATGTGGAAACTATATGGATAACAAGTTTTAAACAAGACATTGAGTTGTAGTGAAGGTTTTAAAGGTGACCAACATAGTTTAACAAATACTCCATGAGGCGGGGAATAATGGTATGAATTGAGATTAAGAACAAGATTGTTTAATAGCCAAAAAAGTACAAAAAATTAATTAACAAAGAAAAGCTCATGATAGGTTGTAAGGATGACAAGATAAGGGTTAGTGACAGAGAAAAAAAACACAAATGGGTACAGTGTATCCAATAAGAGAGGGTTGGTTTACTTGGAAAACTTATATAAAGAGATTAAGGTGTGGCTTTAATGAAAGATAAGATGATTAAGACAACAAATGCATCCTAAGGTAAAGTAATTGAAACAACAAAAAGATTAATATCTTCTCTCAAGTGCAGGAGTTTCAAAGTAATAAATAACCCGGTAAGACCGGGATCGAACTATAGGGAGGTTCATTGTATAAATTACAGATAACAATAATACAATAAAATAACAATACTAACAATAATAACAACAACAACGATATAAATAATAACTATAATAATAGTAGTGGTGGTGGTGGTGGTAGTAGTAGTAGTAATAATAATAATAATAATAATAATAAAGAAAAAGAAGGAGAAGAAGAAGAAAAAGATGAGAACTTTGAAATAGAATATTAATGTAAGGATTAAATAATGATAATAACAAATGGCAAGGTTAGAGGTTCCAATAATGGTTTGTCAAACAAGTATAGTATAAACTCTTATTATTCAATTAGAAACCACACACAAAAGAGGTTCCAATCATATTATAGATTGTTAATATGATTAGATTAATCATCTTATTCGATTAATGCTAATACTTATAAATTTCATCAAACATTCATGATTATAACTTATGTTAACAACAAATCAAGTTCATTTCATAGCTCAAGTGTTGGTTATACAATACAGTATGAACTATGAAAGTGTCAAGCATTTGTTGTACCAAGTGTTATACAATGTAAAAAAAGATTAGTCATTTAACAAGCAAAGTATTAAAGAGTGAATAAGATAACAAATACGAAACATGTTAGTATCAAACATTAAAGTCCACATTATACTTATTCTTACACCATTAATGTAACCTTTTCACCTTGACATAATAAACTTAGCTAAACATAATGAAAGAAAGAAAAATAAATAAACAAAATAAGAATATAAATAAGATAAGAATTAATAAAGTAAAATAAAGAAAATGAAAGGCATAAATTTGATATTAATGAAAGCAAAGCATAAACATTACAAAAAATACAAAGAGAGAAAGCAAGAGCATGATCTTGATCTAGAAACCAAGATGCCTAAATGAATGGCAAATGCCTCCTTTTATAGGCCAAAATTGGAAACTATTGATTTGATAACTAATTGATGAGTAAGTGGCAATCCTTATTTTCTCTTGTTTGCCCAAAATATCATTGATAACGTCAAAATTAGAGCCACTTCAAAACATAAAGGTTGTAGGAAATTGTCTCAGCTTTCTTGTGTAAAAACTTCAGGCCATTTGGACTCCTAGAACTCTAGATATGGGCCAAAAACTAAACAGTGCTCGGGTTGGAAGACAGATTCAGACTTCTTTGTTGTTGCTATAATTTGGACTTGAAAATAGTTTTTTTAAGTCTTGGCTCACATAAAATTTGTAAGCCTATGTCTTACCTTTACATCCATATAAAGTAGACCTAAATATGAGATCTACAGCTCCAAATATGACTTAATTACCGAACAGTGTTCTAGTTTGGATTGCACCGACATCTCTTTTCTAAGTTTAGCCATCTCTTTGTCATTTCAATTTTAGTTCTTAAATTCATCAATCAATACTTTTATTTATGTGATTGGCCTGCATTTAAAATGAATATTTACCACAGATTAAAGATATCTTATATTATTAGATATATTATTAAAAAAGATGTTTTAGTTGAGTTATTGATACTTCAAGTGCAAAATGATGACATAAAACCTTGATAAAAATACACTTTTAAGTACTAATCACACCCCTCAACCAGCTTATTACTATTTTCTAGTAATCAAAGCATTAAAATAGAAAAATAATTTGCAAATTCTACAAAGCAAGGTATTCATCATTTAACTTCTATTAATCTATCCAGATAAACAAATTCTCATTAAATTTATATATCTACTCAATACTTATTAATAAGATATTAATAAACCTTTCTTTTATGCTTAATATATTAAGACATAATTATGAAGCTTTTCTTGGAAGAATTTTTTTTTTGTTATAATGTTTAAGGTTAACTTTCTTGGGTTGGGATTATTTTATATATATATATATAAACTTAAAACACCATGCATCTTTAACCCATGTAACGAGCTTTCGGCTAATGACTCCCAGACCAGTTGGTCTTAGGGCATTAGGTGTTGAGACATCCCTGCGAGTTTAGTAACTCAGGCCACAGATACTGATACGTAGATAGTGCAATGTTTGATTCCCTTAAGGTTTTCTCCTTAACCCATGTAACAAGTGCTAGGCCAATAGCTCCCAAGTCAGTTGACTTTAGGGTATTAGGTGTTAAAACACCCTTCGAGCTTAATGGATTAGGTTAAGGAGGCTACAAAATCAAACCTATCTTTATTTTTATTATCATTATTTCATTTTATTTTTATTTTTTGAAAGATAGAGTATAGAAGATATCACCTGAAATAACAAATACTGACAAACCTGAAACACACTAAAATAAAAATAATAAATAACGAAACACAATAATAAAATAAAAAGACAAAAAAAAATACCAATGAAGACTCAAATCTAATATAAGCTTTTTACAGCTTTTCTTAGATGACCAATTTATGCGACTCATGAAGGGATCAATTATAAGAATGAAAAATTATAGTTGGTCATTCAATTGTTTAGCAGTTGACACGACAAAGAGATTGATGTCTTCTCCCAAGTGCAGGAGTGTCGAAGTAATAAATAACCCGGCAAGACCGGGGTCGAACCACAGGGAGGTTATTGTACAAATTATAAACAACAACAACAACATAAATGCACTTTTGAGTACTAATCACACCCCCCAATTAGCTTATTACTAGTCCCTAGTAATCAAAGCGTTAAAATAAAAAGACAATTTGCAAATTCCACAAAGCAAGGTATTCATCATTTGACTTCCATTACTCTATCCAGATAAACAAACTCTTGTTATATTTATAGACCTGCTCAATTCCTCTTAACAAGATATTCATAAACCTTTCTTTTGTGCTCAATGTATCAACACATAATTATGGGGCTTTTCTTGGAAGAAAACAAAATTTTTGTTCTAATGTTTAAGGTTAACTTCCTTGGGTTGGGATTATTATTTTTGTCTTT
>SRLM01001448.1:0-35721 GCA_015708895.1 Populus ilicifolia | reverse complement strand
AAGACATAATTATGAAGCTTTTCTTGGAAGAATTTTTTTTTTGTTATAATGTTTAAGGTTAACTTTCTTGGGTTGGGATTATTTTATATATATATATATAAACTTAAAACACCATGCATCTTTAACCCATGTAACGAGCTTTCGGCTAATGACTCCCAGACTAGTTGGTCTTAGGGCATTAGGTGTTGAGACATCCCTGCGAGTTTAGTAACTCAGGTCACAGATACTGATACGTAGATAGTGCAATGTTTGATTCCCTTAAGGTTTTCTCCTTAACCCATGTAACAAGTGCTAGGCCAATAGCTCCCAAGTCAGTTGACTTTAGGGTATTAGGTGTTAAAACACCCTTCGAGCTTAATGGATTAGGTTAAGGAGGCTACAAAATCAAACCTATCTTTATTTTTATTATCATTATTTCATTTTATTTTTATTTTTTGAAAGATAGAGTATAGAAGATATCACCTGAAATAACAAATACTGACAAACCTGAAACACACTAAAATAAAAATAATAAATAACAAAACACAATAATAAAATAAAAAGACAAAAAAAAATACCAATGAAGACTCAAATCTAATATAAGCTTTTTACAGCTTTTCTTAGATGACCAATTTATGCGACTCATGAAGGGATCAATTATAAGAATGAAAAATTATAGTTGGTCATTCAATTGTTTAGCAGTAGCAGTAGAGATTATGATTTGTCGTGTAGAAGATGTTAGAAATTTCTGTTCCACAGCATGATCAAGAAAAGATAACAACTTATCATAATAACCATTAACATTTAACAGACCTATAGGTTTATGGTAAATGTACAACTAGGCCCAAAAGAAAATGTAAAAGATCTCTTCCAATATGTCTAGGCCACCTGGTAAAGTAATGAAGGCATCAACATGGTTAAACATTGCATTCATTCGAGCTGACATTGTGGAGACCTGAAGTTCCTCTCCAATTGTTTTTCCAATGATGTTCCCTTGTGCTAAAGCTTTAGGAACGACCCCCAAAACTTGATTACCTCCTAAAAATACAGCTATTGACACACCTCTCATTAACCCCAGACTGCCTCCCCCATATACTAAATGAATCTTTCTCTCAGCTAACACCGGATCAAGATGATTTATTGATTCTAAAAACTCCTTTTCTTTTCCAGAACTAAATCCACTAAAAACACAAATATTTCATATATGATAATCTGAGGAACTTGCTATTTCTACACACTTCTATATTTGTTGAATGTATGGGTTGAGTAGAAATGAAAGGAAGGAAAAAAGGATTTTATAGATGAGAAATAAAAAAAAACAATCATACCACCTATATGTAGGCCAGCTGGAGTCTTACACACTCTTTCTCTCTCTTTTTATTAATTTATTTATTTTTGAAAAAGCATGTGAATGTACAAGTAGTTGTGATTGTGGCTCACATCTTCCCTTGGTTTTACATCCAAAAACAGCTTAAATACCCTCTATGAGTTGAAGATAGGCTACCTATCTAGTTTTCTTAAAAACTGGCAAACAAGGTCTTTTTTAGTCAGATTCTAAAGACTAAGTCGAGCATGTTCTTTATGAGATAGTGGTCATAAATCATAAATTACACGATGCACATCTCCACTAGGATGCGTCTCAAGAGTTAATAAAAAATTATCTAAAGACTCCTTACTCAGGCCATCCTTAATGAATTGTATTTTATATTCACGTTTTATAGATATCATTCCTAAAGAACGACATGGTGCATTACAAGTCCATCTAACATATCGATGATAGAATTTCAGTTGTTTTGCATGACATTTCTTTGCAAAAGTGCTTTTACCTATTCTAGGCATGTATGAAATGAAGGAACTCGAGGACTCACCTAATAATCAGACCTTTGCTTCAATCAACCAGCGAATATCTTCAGGAATTCCATGATTCATTAACAACCTCAATTTTACGCATCTAGCATAATAAATTTTTGTAATCGCATTATCATTGTTAGGAATGCATCTTCAAAATATTTGATCAGGATAATATTTGAATAATTAAAGGGCATCCCAATAAAAGTTCTTCACTTCGTTCAAGAACTTTCTTTTATCTTAGATACTCTAAAGAGCTGGCAATTGTCCTAAAATAAAAAAAAAATTGACAATATTAGCAAACCAAGACATTATAAAGACAAAAAATAAAGATTCATCGGGAAAGTAGTCATCGATTGGTGAAATGTTAGTTTTTGAATCTTTTATCAATCTTGACAAGTGATTTGTGACAACATTTTTTTATTGTGATATCAAATTGTTGAAGTAACAAAATTCACCGCACCAATCTAGCTTTAAAATCTTTCTTAGAAAAAAGATATTTCAATGCTACATGATCACTAAAAACAACAACGGGTGAGATAACAAGATAAGACTTGAATTTTTCATATGCAAATACTAATGCAAGTAATTCTTTTTCAGTGGTGGTATAATTCATTTGAGCACTATTTAAAATTTTACTTGCATAGTAAATCACATAAGGTTTCTTATCTTTTCTTGGTCCCAAAACAGCACCTACAACATAATCACTAGCATTACACATTATTTCAAAAGGTAATGACCAATCAGGAGGTTGAATGATAGGAACACAAGTAAACAAGTTTTTAAGTTTAACAAAGGTTTCTTCACAATGTTCAGTCCATTCAAAAATATTATCCTTTGTTAGAAGGTTACTTAAGGTCTTAAATATTACGCTAAAATCTTTGATGAACCTTCTATAAAAACCAGCATGTCCTAACATTTTTAATAGATTTCGGTGTTGGCAAGTTTGTAATTAACTTGATTTTAGATTTGTCAACCTCAATTTCTTTTGATGAAATAATGTGACCAAGTATAATGCCATTTGTTACCATAAAGTGATATTTTTTCCAATTTAGTACAAGATTCTTCTCTTCACACCTACTCAAAACCTTTTCTAAGTTAGTCAAACAATCATCAAATGAATCGCCAAAAATAGAAAAATCATCCATAAAAATCTTAAGAAAATGTTCAACCATATCACTAAATATACTAAACATGCATCTTTGAAATGTGGCTGGTGCATTACATAATCCAAAGGGCATCCTTCGATATGCAAAAGTATCAAATAGACATGAGAAAATAGTCTTCTCTTGATCTTCCAATGCAATTTTAATTTGGTTGTAGCCTGAATAGCCATCTAGAAAATAATAAAATTCATGACCTACAACTCTTTCTAGAATTTGATCCATGAAAGGTAAAGGAAAATGATATTTTCTAGTCATTGAATTAAGTTTTCTATAGTCAATGCACATGTGCCAACCAGTAACAGTCCTAATAGGATTTAACTCATTATTCTCATTTGTTATCATAGTGACTCCAGATTTCTTGGGTACAACTTAGATAAGACTTACCCATTTGCTGTCAGAAATAGGATAAATGATTTAATTATCTAGAAGCTTAATGACTTTATTTTTCATTACTTCTTTCATATTAGGATTGAGCCTTCATTGCATTTCCTTAGAGGGTTTAGCATTTTCCTTCAAATAAATTCTATGTGTATAAATCAAAGGACTAATTCCTTTTATATCAGCTATGTTCCATCCTAATGCATTTTTATGCATTTTCAGAGTTTGTAATAACTTACCTTCATGATGTGCATTAAGTTTGGAAGAGATTATTACTAGAAAAGCTTCATTTTCTCCTAAAAATAAGTATTTGAGATTAAATGGTAACGACTTTAAATCAGGTTTGGGTGGTTGAACACTTGAACGTATGGACTTAATTGATCGTGGTGGTCATTCCTCAATTTATGGTCTCCAATTACTTGCCTTTGATTCTTTCTGAAAATAAACCATTTGCAAATCATCAGATTCATCAATCTCAATTTCACTGGAAGTGGTTTGAAAATGATCATGAATTAATTTTTTAGTAAAGTTCACTTCCCGTAAATCATTATAATCTCTAGGTTGCTTGCAAATGTTAAAAATATTCATCTCCAATGTCATGTTTACAAATGATAGCTTCATTAGTCCATTTTTACAATTAATCAATGAATTAGAAGTTGCAAGAAACAGAAGTCCTAAAATAACAGGAAATGAATTACATACTTCGACAGGTTGTGTGTCCAAGACAATAAAATCCATAGGATAAATGAATTTATCAACCTATACTAACTCATCTTCAATTTTATATTCTCCAATAAAGCAAGAAATTATAGAACAACTAGGGTCTTTATATTTCAAAGCATTATTATTCTGAAGAATGACACTTACTTGTTTGGTTAAAAAGGCTTTCTTTTTCACATTCAGTTTCCTCTTCACAGTGTATAGATCTTTTAAAAATTTAGCATAGAAAGGAACTGTTTAATAACATCCAGCAAAGGTGTATTGATTCTTACCTGTTTGAAAGTTTTAAAGATTTTAGAGTTGTGATTGACTTTTCTTTGTTTAGTCATGACTTGAGAAAGTAAAAGTACTAGTAGGGAATCAGTCATTTCTTTGCAATTTTCAGATTCAACCCCTTCCTTACCCTCAAAGATTCACTCATCATCTTTCTTACAAGGTACAAGAGTGGGTTTTTTAATAACTTTACCACTGTGAAGAGTAGTGACTAATTTGACTTGATCCATGTGTTGGCTTCCTGAACTACTTGCATTTGCATTGTATTGCCCTTTGGGATTTTATTATGGTTGAGATGGAAACTTACCTTTCTCTTGGAAACTGAGAGCAGATGTCAATTTTGTAAGAGTATCTTTAAAATCTGTCATGTTTTGAGCAAATTGAGTATTGATTGTCTCTTGTTTCTCAATGAATGCATGCAATATTTCCTGAAGATTTCTTTTAGGAGGTGGAGCATAAGGAGCTACATATCCATGAGAATTTTAGAAATTATGGTATGCTTGAAACGGTGGTTGTGAAGTTTGTACATTGTTATTATCACTCTTCCAACTGAAATTTAAGTGATTTCTCCAACTAGAGTTATATGTTTATGAGTATGGGTTGTAGTTGGCCCTTTGGAAACTATTTAAAGCATAGGCTTGTTTATGGAGACATTCCTTAAAAGAAAGTAAGGTTGGACAATTACTAGTTAAGTGTTCATTTGTTTCACATATTTGACACATAATGTTTTCAACATATTTTAATTGACCACTCTTTTTTAATTATAGTGTCTCGACTTTTCTAGCTAAAGATGCAAACTTGGCTTGCAGGTCATAATCTTCCCTAAGGTTGTACATACCTCCGCTAGATGTATGAGGTTGAGTTTTACTCGGTGCCTCATAAATACCCATGGTGTCCTAATTTTGAGCATTTTCAACTAACAAGTCTAAGTACTCTATGGCTTCATCAGGGTCTTTGTCTTCAAAAGTTCTATTGCATATCAATCTAACTATTTGTCTATCTCTAGATGTTAACCATTCATAAAAATATGAAACCAATCTCCATGTTTCAAAACCATGATGAGGGCAAGTATTAAGCAAGTGTCGATATCTATCCCAACATTGGTAAAATATTTCTCCTGATTTTTAAGTTAAAGTGGTGATTTATCTTTTGAAAGAGTTTGTTCTGTGAGATGAGAAAAACTTCTTTAAAAACTGTTGTTGCCTTTCATCCTAAGCATGAATGAATCCTGGTCTCAATTTTTGTAACCATGTTTTAGCTTTATCTTTTAATGAAAAAGGAAAAAGCTTTAATCTGATGGTGTTCATGCTACTATTTGAATCATTATATATGTTACAAACCTCCTGAAATTCCCTTTACATGCAAGTATGGATTTTTCAATTCTAAGCCATGAAAAGAAGGTAAAAGTTGAATAATGTCTGGCTTAAAATTAAAATGAGATGCATCGAAAGGAAAAACTATACATGATGGTGCACTAGTTATTATGGGATTTATGTGGTCTCTAAGTGTTCTAGCATGGTTATTCTCATTATTCTCATTATGAAGTGATTGATTATCTTCTTTAGCCATATTTTTTAAAAATGATGAGGATACCCTATAAAGTCTACCACTTGATATACGTGACAACACTCTTATGCACAAGAACTTACCTCCCGGGCAATGACGCTAAAAATTTGACACGACAAAAAGATTAATGTCTTCTCCCAAGTGCAGGAGTGTTGAAGTAATAAATAACCCGGTAAGATCGGGGTCAAACCACAAGGAGGTTAATTTGTATAAATTACAAATAACAATAATACAATAACAATAACAATACTAACAACAACAACAACAATAATAATAATAATAATAATAATAATAATAATAATAATAATAATAATAATAGTAGTAGTAGTAGTAGTAGTAGTAGTAGTAGTAGTAAAGAAAAAGAAGGAGAAGAAGAAGAAAAAGATGAGAACTTTGAGATGGAATATTAATATAATGATTAAACAATGATAATAACAAATGTCAAGGTTAGAGGTTCTACTAATGGTATGTTAAACAAGTATAGCATAAACTCTTATTATTCAATTGGAAACCACACACCAAGGAGGTTTCAGTCAGATTATAGATTGTTAACATGATTACATTAGTCATCTTTTCGATTAATGCTAATACTTGTAAATCTCATCAAGCATGTGATTATAACTTATGTTAACAACAAATCAAGTTTCTTTAATAGCTCAAGTATTGGTTATACCATACAGTATGGACTATAAAAGTGTCAAGCATTTGTTGTACTAAGTGTTATATAATATGAATCAAGATTAGTCATTTAACAAGCAAAGTATTAAAGAGTAAATAAGATAACAAATACAAAATATGTTAGTATCAAACATTAAAGTCCATATTGAGTTTACATTATTCTTACTCTTACACCATTAATGTAACCTTTTCACCTTGACATAATAAACTTAGCTAAACATGATGAAAGAAAGAAAAATAAATAAATAAAATAAAAACATAAATAAGATAAGAATTAACAAAGTAAAGGAAAGGAATGGAAAGGCATAAACTTGATAAATGTATGGCAAATATCTGATTTTATAGGTCAAAATTGGAAACTATTAATTTGATAACTAATTGATGAGTGGGTAACCAACTCTTGACTTGGTGACAATCCTTATCTTCTATTGTCTGCCTAAAACATCATTGATAACCTTAAAATTGGAGTCACTTGAAAACATGAAAATTATAAGAAATTATCTCAGCTTTCTTGTTAAAAAATCCAGGTTATTTGGACTTCTAGAACTTCAGATATAAGCCAAAAACTAAATAGTGCTTGGGCTGGAAGATAAATTTAGACTTTTTTGTTGCTAGAATTTGGACTTGAAAATAACCTTTTTAAGTCTTGAGCTTCATATGAAAGTTGTAAGCCTATATCTTACCTTTCCATCCATATAAAGTAGACCTAAATCTGAGATCTACAGCTCCATATATAACTCAATTACTGAATAGTGTTCTGGTTTGGATTCAACCGACATCTCTTTTCTAAGTTTAACCATCTCTTTATCCTTTCAATTTCAGTTATTAAATTCATCAATCAATCCTTTCATTTATGTGATAGGCTCGCATTTAAAATGAACATTTACCATAAATTAAAGGTATCTTATATTATTAGATATATTATTATAAAACATGCTTTAATTAAGGAGTTATTGATACTTCAAGTGTAAAATGATGACATAAAACCTTAATAAAAATACACTTTTAAGTACTAATCAATAATGACTAGTGATGTTAATAATCAAACTAGAAGGTGATGGATGAGTGAAGGCTAGTACATATAATAGGTGAATAACTATTGTTCTAAGGATTTATTTATGGAATAAAAGCAATGTTTACATATACTATGAGTGCTAGCAATATTGAAAGTGAGACAATATATGTGTGTGTAGTGTCAAGTTGAGTTATTGAGATGAACTAATACTATTAGGAGACTTAGGTTATGATATAATAGCAGTAAAAATATAGTTGCTATGGAAGTTCATATAGTAGTATTTACAGTCCGACAATGTAGCAAGTGCAAGTGAGATTTAAAAATTTCTGATGAAGTTAATATCTGTAAGTAGCAGCTTGATATAAAAATTTCCTTTTCAATTATAGATAGTGATGATAAACATCAAGACATTTTATAGTGGGTTTATAATTAAATAGATTAGAAATTTATAACTTATGATCTAAATGCTTTTATCTACCCACACCTATATAACTAACTTAAGTTACTTAACTTATTAAGTTAATGTTTATGATTTTATTATGGTTTGAATATTGTTTTATTATTTCATTTGCAATTGTCTTTAATACTAAAACAAGGGTGTTATACTTGAAATAAAGTATGAAATTGTTATTGAAATAATGATGAGATATGATTCAGGATTATTAGATTAAAAAGTTGAAAAAATATTATCAAAGTGTATAGATATTTATGAATAACTTGATATGTTCTAGATATAGAGGAAACTCTACCAAAACTTCAGTAAAAATTTTAATAGTGTTTATATGAATATTTAAGAATGTGTAAAAATAAATATTGCCTATTTTTTGTGAATTTCATGGCCCAAAAGATTATAAAAACATGATGTGTTATTTTTTTCGTGTGTAACAAGTACCATTGTACTAGAAATTGGGGTCATTACCAATTGTAAGGGTCGTGCAAGCTTTTGATGCTCTATTTTTACCTGTTGGCGTATCACACATTGAGTCACAGTTGCAATCTTCTTCTTTTTTATTAAGCCACCAATAAAATTCTTTCAAATGCTTATATATTCTTGTGCTTCGATGCATAACAAACTTAGCTTCGCAGGGCATTATCTCTCAGTAGATACATCCTTTTACCAATTGCTACCATTCTGTCTTCTAGAATTTGGAAAGGCGTTTTTATTCTTGATTTCACCATTTTACTCACTCTCTCCATTTCTTCATCATTTTGGTGAGCTTCTAATACTTCATCTCTAAAAACTGATCACACATTGAGTTGTGCTAATAAGAACCCTTCAAGTCCAATTCTTATTTGTGCATCAAAAAACAAACACCACAACAACCACCTCTAGATCTTTCATGAGTTTTCAATTATACAATCAACTTATCATGTTACATCAACAGACAACTCAACCCTTTCTTTGAAGAATCATTATAAGCGTACAAGGCGTTGCATCCAGCCAATGCAGTTCCATATAAGCCATTACTTTTCTATCTCATCTGGTCGGTATGGTAAAACGTCCTTTCTATTAGAAAGCAAAATTAAAGATATAGATCCTTTCCATTTCTACGGCAAAACATTCAACCTTGTTGCAACCAAAACTCACCACAAAAATTTATAGGTTAATCTATTGCAACATCAATCCCACTCACCGACCCTTAAATCTCCGAATTAAAACCTCACCAATCCCCTCCTGTCCAGTCTCCACTAGTCTCCATCTCAATTATGCCGCCACCACAAATCCAAGTGGGACTTTTTTACAGTATATACAGTGAGGAATCTCGTTTGCAGCCAAACAGTTTAATCCATTAAATGAATCTCCCTATTAAACCTCTAGTGCCGAACAAAGCTGTCCATCATAGAGTGACACTGAGTCGAGTTGCATATCCAAAATTGCAAGAGAAAACGGAAGTGACCATTCCGGATTTTCTCATACCAGAACTGTCCCACATGTACATCAACATCCTATAATATTCTGAGAATGAGAGATCAAACATTCTTGCCCAGGTGATGGTCGGCTCAGTAGCTATAGTGTGTTTTGGTCCCATGTAGGTAAGAAATAAAACAGTATTTGGGTAGCCTGCAACACACTTACTGACTTATCCATTTCTCTATTCTTTTCTGAAATACTTCTTTATATTCCACTTGTCTCTTGCTCTCTCTTATGCAAGCTTATTCAAAATCTATGTTTCTTTCTCATATTTAAATATCTTCTTCTTTGTATATAAATCTCGATCTCTTAGCATTTGGGTAGCCTTCAACACACTTACCCCGACAGTATTTGAACAAAACCTGTAGTTGTACTTTTACCTTCCAGAAATGGCTACCAGTTCTGCGGAAGAGAAACGAGAGCATTCGGACTTTAGTATTCAAGAGGAAGAAGATCAGGAAGAAGAAGCATTATCGCTGTGTGATTTACCACTCAATAGGATGAAAGAAGAGAACAATCAATCAAGTAGACATCAAGAAGTTCATCAAGGAACTGAAACAAATCAAGAAGATTTCGACTTCGGTCCCTGGAGTGGTGATGGCTATCTTTCTAAGAAATCAGATATGTGTGCAGCTGATGATATATTCTTTCAAGGCCAAATTCTCCCTCTTCGTCTCTCAGTTAGCTCAGAAAGTGGTGTTAACAAGTTCGAGAGTGATAGCAGCTTGAACACAAGCCATTGCCTATCAAGGTCAGCCTCCACGGACCACAATTCAATTGGTGTTTTCACCACTTTCAGTGGCATGAGCACCAGCAGCAGAAGTCATTACTCATCAAGCAGCAACAACACAAGCTCTGCTATTGCCAGCACCAGAATGATAAAACCAATAATTCAAAACCAGTTTCTAACCCATCGAAGTCCAAAACCTCAAATTAGACTTTCCAGTACCTCACTGGGAAATGCAGCTTGTAACAGACCAAGAAATTCTTCATTTTGGGACTTTTTTAGACTGGGTTTGGTCCGTACACCAGAGATTGAATTACAAGATCTTAAGGTCCGTAATTCTGTTAGTAGAAATAGTAGCTCTAGTAGCAGCAAAAGCAATTCAAGCATCAAGAAATGTGGCAAAATTAATGTTAGCAGTGACAACAGTAAAAGCGGGTGCAAAATCAAGAATAAGAGCAGACATAATAGCGATGATTGTGGGAAGAACATGGAGAAACGGAGGAAACAGAGTTTGTTGCAGAAAAGGGGAGGGTTATTAAGTGGCTGTAGCTGTTCAGTTAGTGCAGTGAAACCATTTCCCTTGAAAAGCAGTAACGACAGGAGTCGTAGCGCAGGAAATGGCAATAATGATAAAAGTGAAAGAGGGTCCATAGAGGAGAAGCTGCAAGAGTTGAAGATGAAGAGAAGAATTGTGAAAAAGCAGCTGATGCAGCAGCAGGGAAAGCAAGCTATGTCACGTCATCGAACGTTTGAGTGGATAAAGGAGCTTCCACATGCTAATTTTTGAATCATCGAAAGGAAGTTATCTACTTTTTTTTAAAAAAAAAAAGAAAAATCCCTCTCGCATGCCTGTATATCATTGCCTTTGTTTCAGCCTTTTGTTAGTCGGATTCACTTTTTCTTGAATTTGAATTGTTCTCGTAAATTTGTTTTTCGAGAGAACGGGCACTGTCATCCAGAACTGCAACCTTACAAGTCTTGTTTTTATGGAGAGATTGAGTGCGTTAAAACCTAACCTCACCTAAAATTCTAGCAACTTTTTAGTTGTTTTCTATCTAAAAAAAAATAATAACTCAGGTTTTTCTTTTTCCCTAAAAGGAAATCTTGGTATTTTAGTATATATGATTTTTAGTAGAATTAAAGTTAATTTTGAATATTTTAAAATAAAGTGTTAGTGTTTTATATATAATTTAAAATATCGTAATTTTTTAATTAAAAATATAAATATTATTTATGCTGCTACGGATAGGATTTTAAGTCAATTTCTAACCTAAAATAATAATAATTATGTTATGAATATGTATTCATATATTTTTTAATTTACAAATAAAAAATAATGTGTTAATGTTTTATATGTAATTTAAAATATCATAATTTTTTAATTAAAAAATATTAAACAAATTAAAATAAACCAAATTCCAAACTATTATTTTCTTGCCATGTTTAGAGAGAAAAACCACATTCATAAACTTCTTTCCAGAAGAGAAATTCATTAACACAGTATGTTTCTTTTTGTTAGGCAAAATGTGGCTAATAAGCAACTTCATTGTTCTTTGATGAGCTTCTCCTCTCTCAAAACTAGAGATCAAAGGAATGGACGAAAAAAAAAATTGGACTCAAATAAAAATTTAAAAAACTTGAGATCAGCTGCATATTTTATTCGTATTTTATATTATGATCCTCTCATTTGAAATTTTATCTTTATAGGATTATTAGGTTTTTTCTATAAATATGATTTGATGCCTTATATTTTTTTTAGACATGAGAGGTTATGTTACAGAAGATATGATATAAAGAAATACCTAAAACATGAAAGAGAAAGTTAAAAAGATTTCAAGAGATTTCTAACTAGTTGTTTGTGTGGATTACATGTTAGAGGTTAGACACTTAGATAACTTATAGATTATGAAATTCTAGACTTGAAGAAGTTGACTAAATCCTAAACAACCTTAGATTATCTAATTGAATCCTTCGGACTCCTTCAAAAACTTTTAAATTTATTATTTTCATTACATCAATGTTTTTTTTAAATCAACATTATAGACCTTGGTCACGTCAAGTTACCTTATTAAGCATGGATAATGTTTTATAAATACCTTATGGTGTATGGAGTTCCAAATGCATTAAAAGAAGTAAAACAATAATGCAAAGCAACCTCATGATAAGTGGAGATTAATGAATTTTATTGGTAGAGAGGTTGGTGCTAGGCATTTATTTGTGGTGCTCACTACACCATTTATACAGTGTTTGGTTCTATCATGTCATTAGTTTATGATTTTTGTTCTATCATTTATAAAGAGGTTGGTGGTTCTATTCTCTATCGAGAATTTATATGCACGGAGGTACATAAATGCGTATATGATACCACTCTAACTTCTCATAAACTCAAAAAATATATTGATGTGTGAGGGGGCATGGTATTGGACAATATAAAATGCTGAATATGTGTGAGTGAAGCTGTTTAGGCTAGGTTTAAAAGGCTAAAAGGTCTAGATTTTATTTTTTATACATCATCAATTTTCCCTAAGTTCTTTAAATAATCATGTTTGAAAGACTTGACTAGTAAAATTAAAGGATTAAGAAAATACTTATTATTTTTATAAGTAATGTTACCTTTTTGTGACTTTTATTGACACTTATTGTTGTAGATTCTTTTAATTTTCATGGAAGAAAGATGAGATTTGGATAAGTTTGCTTTATTCTCATATGATGTGAATCAGAGAACAATACCAAATGATCCATTAGGGGTACGAATTAGGTCAATTCTAAGCTCTAAAACCAAGAGAATCTAAGATAAATTGAATGGGTTGATTCTACATATTTAGGTTAATAAGTTACAAATGTATCAAACTAGATCTTTATGTACTTTTTAAGTCATTTATGGATCTATATTTGGTCTTTTTCCATAATTCGAGTTGGGATGAAACTTAGACATCTCAAACTTTTTATCCATATATGATAGGACCAATAATTCATTAAAAAAAAGAGAGAGAATGATGTGTTTAAAGATAGAACATAAGTTGTTGTACCAGATTTGCTATTTATTTTATTATGATTTGTGGACTTCTTATTTAGCGAGAATTCCTTTTTTACAAGGACAATATAGGTGGCAACAATTGAGATTCTTTTAGTAAGGGTTTTCATGTCATCAACTCATGTATCCTTTTATTTTGTAGATTTTCTCATTTGCAAGGTCTTTTTATCATTCAAAGAGATTAAGAGGTGATTTTTGGCTTATTTTAACTAATATAGAATATTATATTAACAAGTATAATTTTTATTTGATAGTTAGTTTAGGCTAAATTTTTACTGGAAGATTTTAAAGACCTTGGTTTACATATGATTAAAATCTCATAGTGATCAAACAATAAGAAGGTCTTGCACTAAAGTCCATAAGTTATGTAAGATTTGTATTAACTTCCTAGTTAATTTAGGATTTTTTTTCTATTTTATTTAGAACTCTTGATAATTTTTTAACATTGTTTAATGATATTTTTATCTATTATAAATAGGGTTATTTAGATTGTATTTAGGTTTTTTTTATAAGGTTTTAATTTTATAATAATATATTCTATGATGATGGGAGGATATTTTAATTTAATTCTTTATTGAACTACTCTAACTCATCAAAGAACTAACCAAACTTTATAATATTTTTCATACTTCTCGTTGTTGTCTTTTTATAGAAGTTAGGCGAGGATTTAGTTTCTATAGCTTTGTCACCTCAGTATAAGTTATTATTATGTTAAGCTAAATCACAAGCTTAAATTTAGCTCTTTTAGGAATGATCAATTTCATTGTGAGCTTCTCGGTTTTTATATCCATAAGATTTGTAGTAGTTGATATCAGAGCAAGACTCTAAAATTAGGTTATATCTCTTTATATTTTAGTTTCCATGCAATTTTCATTGTTGTAGTGTTATAGACTTGGTTAAGATAAGAGTTGTGATCTAGTTATTTATAATTCAAAAAAAAAAGAAAGAAACATAAAAAAACTCATAAAAAGAAAGAAAAACGTTTAGCCCCCAAAATTAGGGTTTTTCCATCAAATCTTGGATCTAAAAGTCAAATATAAAAATTCATAAATCTTGAGATATTTTAGTGTCATATCTTAATTTTGGGATTTTATAGATATAATTTGTTAGGTTATTTTTTAAAATTACAAAAAAAATTCAAAATAAGTATCTTTGTGTCAAAACAAATTCTATTGTTGTTAATTTTGAGTTTGCTATATAGAAATCAATCAAAAAATAATTTTATTGCTAAGTTTGGGATACACAAAGTCTTATTTTATTAGCTTTTTTTATTGTTATAATTTTTTCATGTCTTTGTATTGTTTATAATGGTCCATAGTTAACAATATAAAGGAGAAGGCTAGGATTTTGATCATGAACATGGTACTTGGTTTTGACAGCATAAAACTCGTAGATAATGAAGATGCAACCACATTATTAGACAATGAAGATGCAACCACATTATTATTTTGGTCATAGGAGAGTAATTAGGGAGGATGGTTTTTATGGTGGTTTTGATAGAAATTTAAAGAGAATTGATATGAAGATTCAGGCTTTTTAGAGAAAAAAAATCCTAAATCATATTTAGAATGAGAAAATAATGTAAAGTTAATCTTTGACTATAACCATTATTCTAAGAAAAAGAAGGTAAAACTTCGTATTATTAAGTTTCCAAATTATGTTATTATTTAGTGAGATCTAATTGTTTAAGGTAGAAAAAGAATAGAGAGAGACTTGTAGAGATTTGGGACGACATGCTAAATGACAAAGTTGTTGAATGGTTTGAATAGAGACATAGCTAATATGGTTGGATTACAACATTATGTTGAGTTAAAAGATATGATTCACATGACTCCCAAGGTAAAGAGATAGAACAAATAGAATATATTAATAAAATAATTCAAGTTTTTTTTATAACTTGGAGGCATAATTATAAAAGAGGAAGGGTTATCCTTTTAAAATCATGTACCATAGAAAGCAAAATCAAACCACCTAAAGCTATTTTCCAGGTACTTAAGTAATAGACATATAGCTTTTTTAGGAGGTGATTCAAGGTTTTTTTTAGCTTAAAGGCTATATTATAGAATATAGGGGGTTATCCCTTTAAAGTCGAATAATATAGGAAGCAAAGTCGAATCACCTAAAGTTATAAAGAATAATTTAGCACTATAGTCTTAGGTAAAACTTAAACTCAAACTAATTATATTTGTGGCATTAAATGCTTTAGGTGGTTGGGTGATAAACATATAATTTTACAATATCCAAATAAAAAGATACGAGATAACATGAGGAGATTGAATTCAAAAGTTAAAAATTTAAGGAGGATGACATGCCACCATCACTTAAGGATTATAGTGAAGTTAAGTATCCAATTGATAAAAAGGCTTTGGTGTTTAGGAGATCTCTTAATGTTTAGATTAAAGATGATGATTTCGAGCAACGAAGAGAGAACATACTTCATATTAAATGTCATATAAGTAACAAGATATGTAATTTGATAGGAAAGTTAAGCATGATAGGTTTAAGAATGATTATTCTCTTAAAAAGGATGAGAATACTTTTAATCTTGTATCATTGTTACCTTGACAGGTTTATGAAGATCAATTAAAGTTAAAAATAAAAAGGAAAAGTCAAAACTACAAAACAATTATGTAAGTATGTGAGAAAGAGTGAAGATAATGGAAGCACTAAGAGAACAAATTCAACCAAGGTAAAGAAAAAAATGTTTTTTGACAAAAAAAATAAAAAAAGAAAAGGATTATGAGGATATAATGCCTATAATTGGTGTTCTTACTGTCGATTTGAAAATGAATCTTTTTTAGAAGAGGAGGGATAATGCAAATCAATAAGCATCCCCAAATCATATATTAAAGGTACCAATTGAGCCTATTACAAGTTCTAAAACTTAGAAGATCTAAAAGGAATTGATTGGGTTGATTCTGGAAATTTTGGTTAACAAGTTCTAGATCTGTCAAATTAGACCTTTTGTGTACTGTTTGAGAAATATCAAGAGCTAAAGGTGCAATTGTTTTATGATTTAACCTGGGTTAAAAACTATATATCTCTAGCTTTTAATCCATATATCATAGTGCTAGTAAGTTAGGCTAAAAATTGCTATTCGAGTTTTGCTATTTTGTTTCTTTATTATTTATAGACTTCTTATTTAGTTAGGATTCCATTTTTATATGGACCATATAGACGATCAAATTGGGTTATTTTTAGCCAAGGTTTCCTAGTTAGCAATTTGTGTTTTTTTTTTATGGATTTTCTTATTGGCATGGTGTCCTTATCATTCAAAGAGACTGCAAGGCCAATTTTAGGCTTATTTTTCAATTGTGTAGTATTGCATTAACAAGCATAATGTTCAATTCAACCATTGAATTAAGCTAGAATTTTACAAGAAGAGTCTATAGGCTTTTTTTATATATGATTAGAATTTCATCATGATTAGACATTAGAAAGGCATCGCTTTAAGGTCCATAAGTTATTATACAAGATTTTTATTAATTTTCTAGTTCATTTATGATTTATTTTATTTTATTTTCAGCATTGCTTTAGCATCATTTTATCTATTATAATATGGTTATTTAGCTTGTATTTAGTTTTTTTTTTAAGCAAACCTTGATTTCAGAATAATATAATGTGTGATTATGAAAAGATTATCTTAATTTGGTTCTTCATTGAATTACTCTAACTTATCAAAGTATTAATCAAGCTTTATGTTATCTTTTATAATTTTCATTCATATCTCTTCAAATGTATTAGGTGAAGGTTTGATTTCTATTGTCTTGGTTCCTTGATATTTGTTGCTATTATGTCACGCTCAATCACATGCCTGAATTTAATTTTCTTGAAAATAATAGATTTTATTATGGGTTTCTAGATCTTTATATCAACAGGGTTGACATCATTGTAGAGCAAGAAATATTATTATTTAGAGAGTGGAGCATTCTTTGTGATTATGAAAGTATTATTAAAGCATTATGTAAGTTGATGTCATATAAATAGAGATTTTTATTGGAGATATTGGAAATATAGAGATGTCACAATGGAGATTATATTAGATACATAGAGATCCATTTAGAATCATAAAGAATTTATTTAGAATGTGAAGATTTTGGTATAGACATGGAGATCTCACTATGTATATTTTATTGGATATCTTTCCATGTACATTTTATTGAAAATATGGAGATTTCAATAGAGATGTCAAGATCTCACCACTGGGTATTTTATGAGAGACATGGAGATTTCAATGGAGAGGTAGAGATGTGTTATATATCATTGCTTTAGTTGAAAAATTGAAAAAATGAAAAGGATTTCCTACATAATATGATAAATTTTAAAAATTATATAATATCATACATCATGATAATATTTTCCTATTTGTTTAGATTGCATTTCATTTGTTATAAATTATTAGAGATAACCTTTAATGATTAATTTTTTTATCTTCTATTTGGGCATGAAATTCCTTAATACTATTACCATGGTCATGGTGAAACTAACAAAATGTATTAAGATCCTTTCCATTCATGTCACATTAAATAAGAGACAATTATTACCCAAATTCTTTTCTCTTGATGATTGTCAATATCTTAACACATATGTTGGTCAAAAGTATGGTAATGAACTTAGGGTATATCAAGCAATCATGAATAGATAGATCCTTTTATGCTCCTTTTAGATGCCTCCTAGGAGATTAATAAAATTAGGAAGATTATGCACTTCCTAGTTGGAAACTAGGTTGTACTGTTCTAATCCACTCACTTTCTCTACTTATATATGATTTTGCATCACTTACTTAATATTGAGGAGAGTTCAGTTAGGAAGAGTGTATATGATTAACACTTAAAAATATATTTTTATTAAGATTTTATATCATCATTTTGCATGTAAAATATTAATAACTCCTTAACTAAAGCATATTTTATAATAACATGTCTAATAATATAAAAATACCTTTAATTTATGATAAATATTTATTTTAAATGCAGGCCTATCACATAAATCAAATGATTGATTAATGAGTTTAACTACTGAAAGTGAGAAGACAAAGAGAGGATTAAGCTTAGAAAATAGATATTGATGCAATCTAAACTGAAACACCATTTGGTTATTGATCATACATGAAGTTGTAAAACTTGTATTTATATTTGGTCTATATGAATGAAAAGTTAAAATATAGGCATAAAACTTTCATGAAAAGTCTAAGATTCAAATTGGTGTAACAATAGGGAAGTCGAAATTTATCCTACAACCTAAATACTATTCAATAATTAGTAATCAAATCAATAGTTTCAAATTTTATCCTATAAAATAGGGTATTTGCTATATATTTAGGTATCTTGGTTTTTAAATCAAGATCATATTCTTACTTCTTCTTTTTTTATATTTTTGTAATGCTTAAGTTTTGCTTTCATTAATATTTTATTTATGCCTTTTATTTTCTTTACTATACTTATACAATCATGTTATCCTCTTGTTTATTTATGCTTCTCTTTTTCATTATATTTAGTTAAGTTTATTATGTAAATGTGAAAAAGTTTTACCAATGATGTTAGGATAAGTATAATATAAACATAATATGGATTTCAATACTTATATCTTAAACAACTTGCTATTAACATGTCTTATCATTTTTATCTTATTAATTCTTAAAACCTTGTTTGTTAAATAGTTAATTTAGATTTGTATTGTATAACACTTGGTACAATAAATGCTTAACACTTTCATAGCCAACCGTATAGTATGACTTACACTTGTGCTATGAAAAGAATTTGATGTTAACATCATGAATTCTTGATAATATTTAAAAGTTTGGTGTTACTTAAATAAAATAATTAATATGATCATGTTAATAATTTATAATGAGTTATTAATGACAAATCATCCAATTATGACCTTTTTTGTGTGTGATTTCCAATTGAGTAATAAAAAAATTTCTAGTTGAGTAATATAAAAAAATTATATTATACTTATTTGAAATACAATTAGTGCATCCTCTAACACTGATAATTATTTTTATCATGGTTTAATCTTCATATTAATCTTGTATCTCAAAGTCCTTATAATCATCATCATCATCATTTATAATTTGTATAGTTAATCTTCTTGTGATTTTACCCCAAACTTATCAGATTATTTATTTCTTCAATATTCTTACATTTAGGAGAAAACATCCATCTTTTGATCGTATCATTATTTATACAAAGATTGTGTTTTTATCTTTATCATTGGTTTGTGGTTCTTCATTTGTCATTGATGAAGAGGTTATGGTCTTATTCGGCAAATATAATTTATATATAAATAGATGTGTAGGTGTGTAAGCGATATTACTCTTACCTCTTAAAAACTTTAAAAAAAAAATATTAATGGGTATGCTAGGCATGATAATGGACATTAGAGAGTGGTAAGCAAATATAAATAAGGTTGTTTAGGTTAGACCCAAATAATTAGGAACTAAAAAAAATCCTAAGATTAAATGATTTTTTTTTCATACACCATCAAGTATAAATATTTTGTTTTAGAGTAGTAGTTTTCATTCTCTATATAATTGAAACATATAAAAAAAATTAAAAAAAGGGAAAATCACTGTACATATAGACTTAGATTACTATTCATTGTGATAATGTATTTTCCATTTTTTTCCTTCTTAAGAAAATCAAATGCTTTCATTTTTATTTATTTATTATTGTTGTTTATTTTTTATTATTTTATCTAATTAAAATTAGCTTCTTTAAGTAGTAAATATTTTTAACTCAAATCATAATTTAAAAAAAAAATGCTTGCAGCATTTAAAAATTAATTTTTATAAAATAAATAAAATACATTCACAGCGGGACACAGCCTCCATCTAATGCAAACAGGGGAGGAAACGACGGAAAAAGAAGAGAGAGAAGGCAGTGTTGGCCCAGGAATATGTCATGATTAAGGCTCGACATTTGGAGCTTTGAGTGTGTGGGGCACCTGCATGAGAAACAAGTTGACAAACAAGAAAAGTTAAGGCAAATAATTGGGCGGATTGTATAGAAAAAAGTAATCTCTATTCATTTTGTCGATTTAGAAGGGAAGGATGCAATGTTTTTTCTGTCTCATGTGTACCGTTCATGATTAATAGCGCATATGACAGAACAATCATCCATCACTCAACATTTCAATATTATTATTTTTCGCACAAATCAATGGTTTTGCTTTCTCTATGAAAGCACTGCGTAACACTAGCAAATATCATTTTCTCCTCCACCTAATCATCGGCTCCATAACCAATGATGAGAACCATGAGACTCTAGTTTTTCTTCTTTGTGAAGTAAGCCGAGGGATTGCGTGTATAGATACACCCCGTCACCAGGTAAGAAACCCAAGTCCATCATTGGACATGCAAAGCCGCAGCTATACAAAGGTAGGTTAGGGACTCCACATGAAAATTTATAAAAATTAAATAAATAAAATTTATGTTAATAATAAAATTGAAAAGAAATAAAAAGTGATGTGATATTTGATAAAAGGGAGAAAAATCAAATTAAAATCATGGGGATAAATTGAAATTATATGTAAATGAGACGTTAAAGTGTGTATATATATATATAAACACTCTCATTTTCTCTCTCACAATGGTAGCTGGGGAGAGAAAAACTTGATTTTTTTTATAAGTTCTTAAAAAAAATAACAAGAAAATCAAGAGCGTAAAGAGACATCAAGAGAATTACTCACTACTACACCAATAAACACTTAAATAAGAGAGAGAAGTGATGGAAATCAAGAAGGATTAAAGGCACAATCACGACAATATGGGAGGATTTGGAAATTTTTAACTGTTGAGATTTAAAGACTAGATAATTATCTAGTAAGGAATTGTAAATCTAATTTAACAAGTTTATAAAAAAAATGGATAACAATTGAGGTTGAATTCATAAAATTTATATTAGGGTTTATAGTAGAAATTTAAAGGAAATGTAAATTGATTGTGAATTGAACAAATTGAGTTAAAATGGGCTGTGTTGGGTACTAAATTAGAAAGAAATAATGAAGGAAAAAAAAAACAGTTTCCCTTAAGGCTTAATGATCGGCCAATATAGGACTAAATTGCACATAATGGAATTTTGTTTAATTAATAAAATTATAATAAATTAATGTGTAATTTTATGAGAAAAATGATTTTAAAAAAGTTTAGTTATCTTACAAAGTGTGATTGAAATGTTACATCATTGAGAATTAAGAATTGAAGAAGGTTAATGTTTTAGAGGTGAAGATTATTGTATAATGCTTGATTTCTCGTATAAAGGAAAGTTTTGATTAAAAATTTTAAGAATAAATTTGGATGTAAGAGAAGAGATTGTAATGTTGTCCAAATAGGAAATAAATTGAAAGTAAATGTGATTATAATTGTAGTTGTAAAAGGTAATATATTTATGAATTTCGATAATGCATATGTTTTTTATTGAATATTTTTGACTAATTTAAATAAAACATAAGTTGGATTGAAGATTCTTAAAAGGTCAAGATTAGTGATGTTATAAAATATATTGAAGGGGAATGCTTGTTCAAATAATGAGAACATGATTAGAGTGTTTAATTGTTTGTAAAGTCTATGGATAAAAGCTAGATAGTTTCATCACTTAATGACAAGACTAAAAGTTGATGTCTTCTTTTAAGCAGAGGAGTGTCAAAGTAATAAATAATTTAGTAAGACTGGGATTGAACAACATGGAGGTTAACTATAAAACAACAACAAGAAGAAGTTAACGAGGACTTCAAGATATAAGATTAATGTGAGAATTAAATAATGATAAAATACAAAAAGGCTATTTTCAAGTTTAAATTGTAGCAATAACAAAAAAGTTTGAATCTGTCTTACAGCTAGAATATTATTCAGTGTTTGACTCATATCTGGAGTTATAGAAGTCCAAATGACCTAGTTGAGACAATTTCCTACAACTTTCATATTTTCAAGTGGTTCTAATTATGACATTATTAATGATGTTTTGGGAAGACAAATGAAGATAAGGATTGTCACCAAGTCAAGAATTGGCCACCCACTCATCAATTAGTCATCAAATGAATAATTTTTAATTTTAGCCTCTAAAAGGAGGCATTTTCCATACATTTAGGCATCTTGATTTCCAGATCAAGATCATGTTTTTGCTTTCTCTCTTTGTATTTTTGTAATGTTTAAGTTTTATTTTCATTAATATCTTGTTTATACTTTTAAATTCCTTTCCTTTACTTAATTAACTTTTATCTTATTTATGTTCTTATTTTGTTTATTTATTTTCCTTTCTTTCATTATGTTTAGTTATGTTTATTATGTCAAGGTGAAAAGGTTATACTAATGGTGTAAGAAAAGGTATAATGTAAACTTAACATAAACTTTAATGTTTGATACAACATATTTTATATTTATTATCTTGTTCACTCTTTAATACTTGTTAAATGACTAATCTAGATTTATGTTGTATAACATTTGGTACAACAAATACTTGGCACTTTCATAGCCCATACTGTATGGTATAACCAACACTTAAGTTATGAAAGGAACTTGATTTATTGTTAACATAAGTTATGATCATGAATGCCTAACGAGATTTATAAGTATTAACATTAATTAAATAAGACAACTAATATAATCATGTTAACTATTTATAATCTGATTGGGACTTACTTTGTGTGTTGTTTCCAATTGAATAATACGAGTTTATACTATACTTGTTTGATATACTATTAGTGGATCCTCTAACCTTGACATTTGTTATTATCATTGTTTAACCCTTACATTGATCTTTCATCTCAAAGTTCTCATCAACTTTTTCTTTTTCTTCTTCTTCTTCTTCTTTACTATTACTACTACTACTATTGTTGTTGTTGTTGCTGTTGCTGTTGCTGCTGCTACTACTTCTTCTTCTACTACTTCTACTACTGCTAATATTGTTGTTGTTATTGTTATTACTATTATTGTTGTTTATAATTGTTGTTTATAATTTATACAATTAACCTCCATGTGGATCTACCTTAGTCTTACCAGGTTATTTATTACTCCGACACTCATATACTTGGAAGAAGACATCAATCTTTTGATCGTGTCAAAGTGTGTGTGTGTGAAAATGAAGTTTTAAGAATTCTTGTTATGTAAGTATATGCGTAGAAACAAGTAATAATAATACGAGAGTTTGTAAATCTGAATATTTCATAAGAAGTGTGTGATAAACCTTATTATTAATATTGTAAATAACTTTTGAAAAATATTTATTAAAATGTGTCTCAAGAGTCAATAAAAATTTCTTTTTACTCTATCATCCTAATAACGATTTTGTCAAATGGTTTTAATAATAACAAAAAATAGTGTTTTTTCTTTTTAATGTCAATTACTACCATTTTCCCCCAACCAAAATGATACATTGTCCTTAATGTTCTAAGATAGAAAGATAGAATATAAAAGACATCACCTAAAACAACCAACACTAATAATCCTAAAATATACTTAAACAAAACAAAATAATATGCTATTAATAAAATAAAAAAGGCA
Organism: Populus ilicifolia; assembly: GCA_015708895.1. Lineage (NCBI taxonomy): Eukaryota > Viridiplantae > Streptophyta > Magnoliopsida > Malpighiales > Salicaceae > Populus > Populus ilicifolia. Next base: position 11,924 of record SRLM01001448.1, on the reverse strand, counting down.
CAAGGTTTCACAAACAAAGACTCAAATTCAATCTAAGGTTTTTATGGCTTTTCTTAGTTGATCAATTCATGCATCTCATGGAGGAATTAATTACAGGGGTGAAAGATTGTAGTTGGTCAATCAATTGTTCAACGGTAGCAGTAGATATTATGATTTGTTATGCTGAAGATGTTAAAAAAATTTGTTCCATAGTATGATCAAGAAAAGATAATAACTTATCATAAAAACTATTAACATTTAACAAACCTATGAGTTTATGGTGAATATATAGTTAGGTCCAAGAAGAAATATGAAAGATCTTTTCCAATATACCTAGACCACTTAGTAAGACAATGAAGGCATCAACATGTTTAAATATTGTATTCATTCGATTAGACATTGTGGAGACCTGTAGTTTCTTTTCAATTATTTTTCCAATAATGTCCCCATTTGCTAAAGCTTTGGGGCCGATCCCAAAACTTGACTACCTCCTAAAAATGTATCTATTGACACTCCCCCCATTAACCTAAAGTCTTCCCCATATACTAAATGAATCTTTCTTTTAGTTAGTACTTTACCAAGATGATTTATTGATTCTAAAAACTCTATTTCCTTTTTAGGATTGGATCCACCAAAAAACATAAATATTTCTTATATGATAACTTGAGGAACCTATCATTTCTACACACTTTTATATCTGTTAAATATGTAGGTTGAGTAGAGATGAAAGGAAGGAAGAAAAGATTTTTTAAATGAGAAACTAAAAATGTAATCATACTACCTATATGTAGATTAGTTGGAGTCTCATTATTTATTTATTTAAAAAAACATGTATATGCACAAGCAGTTGTAATTGTGGCTCACATCTTTTCTTCGTTGTACATCCAAAAATAGTTTAAATACCCTTAATGGGTAGGGGATAGGTTTCTTATCTGATTTATTTAAAAAAGCATGTATATGCACAAGCAGTTGTGATTTTCTAAGACTATGTCAAACATATTCTTTATGGAAATGGGGTCATAAGTAATGAAATGCATAATGAACATCTTTACTAGGATTTGTCTCAAATGTCAATAAAAAATTATCTAATGATTTCTTATGTTTTGAAATAGATCTTGACTTTTGACAATTTTCACAAGCTTTACAGAACACATGTGTGTCTTTAAATATGATGGGCCAATAGATTCCATATTGTAAGCTTTTTGCAATTGTCTTTTTTATAAGAAATGACTCCTACATACCTTAAAATGATAAAATTTAATGACACTACTTACTACATTATCAGGAATGCTTCTTTGAAATATTTAATTAGGATAATATTTGAATAAGTAAAGGTCATCCTAATAAAAGTTTTGCACGTCGTTAAAAATTTTTCTTTTAACTTCGATACTTTAGTGAGCTAACAAAAATCTTGAAGCAAACAAAATTGATATTCTTAGCAAATCAAGGCATTGAATTAAGAGAAAGTAATGATTCATTAGGAAAGTAATCATCGATTGATGTGTTATCGAATATCGAATCTGTTGTCACTTTTAACAAAAGATCCTCATCAACATTTTTTGTGCCTTTTTCATATGTGATTTCTTCTTGAGAATAAATCACTTGTAAATCTTCACATTCATCCAACTTAATTTTATTTAAAGTAAATTCAAGTTGATCATAAACTAATTTTTCAATAAAATCTACTTCTAGTAAATCATTATCATCTTTAGGTTGCTTGCAAATGTTGAAAATACTCATCTCTAATGTCCTGTTTCCAAATGATATCATCAATTCATTTCTATAATTAATTAATGCATTAGAAGTTGTAAGAAATAGATGACTTAAAATAACAGGAAATGAATTACATGCTAAAACAGTAAAAAAACAAAAAATAAAACTTGATAAACACAAATATCACAATAAAAAAAACACAGTGCAACAAAGATTTTTAGCAATAAAAAGGCAAAAAACAAAGCTTAGTCCTAGAGATCCTTAGTGGAGTATTCATTCTGTCACACCCGGATATCACGACGACCAATTAAAAAATATATCATTCGATTGGAAAAAAGAACAAATATCTGGTATCTTGTTTTTTTAGGGAAAAATATATTGTTTAAGAAGTCACCACCTAATATTATGGTTACTAGGAACGCTGTTTGATCATCAGAGATTCTATGGTAAATGACTTGTTATGAAAAAGAAAGATATTATCACTCCTTAAATATCTTACCTGAGGCAGGCTGCATTGCTAGTTTTGTCATAAATTGCTAACATTTTATTAGTTTATGTTATGATGATTTGTGTGTAATATTCTTAACTCTAGTGTCAGTGAATATTTAAAATAATATTTCCAACTTTGACATTGGTAAATATGTTGTACAAAAAAAAATGCAATAATATTCCTAACTCTAGTATCAGTGAATATTCATCTAAGAATATTTTCAACTTTAGAGTATAAAAAAAAATATAATATTTCTGACTCTGGTACTAGTGAATAAATCTATAGTATCTGAATTAAGAGAAAGAAAAACTATTTTTTTAATTTATATAGCTTGGTATTAAAACTAAAAAAAAATAGAGCATCGAGTCATGGGTGCAAACCAGTGACTCGGTGTGACCACTATTGCATGCATATTTGAATTGTTCACGCATATAAGCGACAGTAACATGCTAATTAATTTTAACAAAATACTGAAACAAGAAGAGAACTCTCTAGACGTGGCTGTGGCCAAAGGCGAAGTTGAGGGGGGTAGTCAGGCGCTGCTCATAGTTGAAGATACAGCTTTTTGTTCAGAATGGAGACAACATTGATGGTGTGAAAATGATCATCTTTATGGTGGCCTTTGGTGTTGCTACAATCAGTATAGCCTCTGCAGGGAAGAGAAGATTGCTGCTAGAGGAGTAAACCTATGGTTGAAGTGAAGATCTCCTTTGCTACTGCTGGTTTACATGCTCACAGTGGCTGAAGAGTTTGCAATGACTAGTGATGACTGCACACCCCTGCTGTTGGTTGCTCCTAGAGCAGAGAAGGTAACATTGCTAATGCTGGTGATGGGGAAGAGATATAGCGAGGGAGACAATTAGGAATAACTGCTGGTGTAGAAATAGGGTTGGTCGCACTGCTAGATTATTGTTGAAAGGATATGCACGTCGTTATTGGGTTACAGAAAAGGAAACCACGCTATTGTTGCTCCGACTATGATCATAAGACTCTATTGTTATCATGAATGGGGGCAACCAACTCTGTTGTTGCTGTTAAAAGGAATTGTTGGCTTGAGCTTGGTCTGAGGGGAAGTCGGCAGGAAAGAGAAGGTGAAACACTAAGCTTTTTTTTTTTTGAGGATGAGGGTGGCTGTGCACAATGATGTTATCCCGTGTGATGTGCTCTTTTTTTATGAGGAATTACAGCTTTTTGGGGTTGAGATTGGAGAATGAAAAATGGGTCTGACAGGGAAGAGATTGATATAGATGAAGAGAGGAAAAAAACTAAGAGGGGGAAGCAGCGGCGACTAGTCCAAAGATTGGTCATGCCCCTCTTTTTTATATTTTTATTGTAAATTCTTCTTTTTTTTTGGCTTTTTTTTCCTATAATGTCTCTTTTTTTAGGGTTTCCCTCTCTTTCTGCATGCACAGATATTTATATTTATAGTACAAGAGTCTTAACACTTACGAGAAATGAAGTCGCAATAAACTTATTCTTCCTTTTTGAAGTTCAAATTAGAATTGAATTCGAAAGTAAACAATTATCATTATCTTGAAGGTAAGGATTATTTTGAAGATAAAAATAAAATGACAAAAGCACATTATGGTCTCTACTTTCCATGCAGGCTGACATATCATATTTTTTATCGAAATAAATCTCTAATATTTTAATTTTACACTTTAGACCTTGTAAAATTAAACTAAAAATGAATGGGCTAAAATTGAGTTACAACAATGTTCATACTATGATTTAAGTTAGTATAAGTGTTACAAACTTTTTTAAATTTCTTTAAATATAAGTATGCATTTTCTAGATTCAAACCATAAAAAGTAGGTAAAAGTTGAATAATACTTGGTTTAAAATTATACCAAGATGCATATGGAGGGAAAACTATACGTGATAATGCACTTGTTCTTGTTGGATTCATGTGAACTTTTAATGTTCTAATTCGATTATTCTCATTATAAAGTGATCGATTATCCTTTTTTACCATTTTTTTAATACGATGATGATTTTCTAGGAAGTTTACCACTTAATGTACGTAACCAAACTCTCATGTACGTGTAGAAAGAGAATAAGAGGAAGAAAAAAACAAAACAAAACAAAACAAACAAAAGTTAGATATAAGAAAAATAAAAAGAGAAAATAAAAGAAATTTTATAATTTATATAGAAATTTACCTCCTTGACAACAACGCTACGAAATTGACATGAGCAAAAGACTAATGTCTTCTCCCAAATGTAGGAGTATTAAAGTAATAAATAATTCGGTAAGATTGGGGTCGAATTATAGAGAAAGTTGACTATATAATAATAATAATAATAATAATAATAAGTTAAAGAGAACTTTAAAATGTAAGATTAATACAATGATTAAATAATGATAAAAAAATGTCAAGATTAGAGGATCCACTAATCGAAGTAAAAATAAATATAATATATACTCTTTTCATTATTCAACTGGAAACCGTACAAAAAAGGTTTCAATCAGATGATTTGTCATTAATAGCTTATTATAAATTATTAACATGATCATATTAATTATCTTATTTAAGTAACACCACTTTGAAATATTGTCAGGAATTTATGATGTTAACTTATATTAATAACAAATCAAGTTTCTTTTATAGCACAAATGTAAGTTATACCATATGGTTGGCTATGAAAGTGTCAAACATTTGTTGTACCAAGTATTATATTACACAAATCTAGATTAACCATTTAACAATTAAACTATTAAGAATTAATAAGATAAAAATGATCAGACATGTTAATAGCAAGTTGTTTAAAATATATGCATTAAAGTCCATATTAAGTTTATATTATATTTATCCTAACACCATTAGTGAAACCTTTTCATCTTAACATAATAAACTTAGTTAAACATTATAAAAAAGAGAAACATAAATAAACAAGATGAGAACATCATTATATATGTATAGTAAATGAAAAGAAAGACATAAACAGGATATTAATAAAATTATAACATAAAATAAAAATAGAACATTAAAACTATAAAGAAAGAAAGCAAGTAAGGAAATGATCTTGATTTGGAAACCAAGATGCCTAAATATGTGGCAAATGCCTTTTTTTAGGTTAAAATTCAAAATTATTGATTTGATGATTGATTATTGAGTGGGTGGTTACCTCTCTAACTTGGTAACAACCCTTATCTTTTTATTTGAATAAAATATCATTGCTAATATCCGAATTTAAATAAATCATCTTTATGGGAAATTATCTCAGCTTTCCAACAAAATAAGAATAAGCTTATTTGGATTTTTAGAACTCGAAATATGGGCTGAATACTGAACAATGTTTAGACTACATAACATATATCAACTTCTCTTTTATTGTTACCATTTGAACTCGAAAATAACACTTTTAAATTTGGAATCTTCATGAAATTCTTAGGCCTATGTCTTAGATTTCTAGCCATATAAACTAGACTTAAATTCAAGTTCTATAACTTTAGTTATGATCTAATAACCAAATATTGTTTCAGTTTGGATTAAACTATCATCTCTTTTCTAAGATTAGCCCTCTTATTGTCTTCTTGATTTCAGTAGTTAAACTCATCAATTAATCTCTTGATTTTTGTGATAGGCTTACATTTAAGATAAACATTTACTATAAATTAAAAGTATCTTATATTATTAGACATGATATTATAAAACATACTCTAGTTAATGAGTTATTAATACTTCAAGTGCAAAAATATGATATAAAACATTGATAAAAATATACTTTTAAGTATTAATTACCTATCTCTTAACTAGATATGCAATCTCTACATTACTATGATCCTTTAAAGGTGCCATCTCATTAATGTCAATTTTGTCGCTTTTAAATTCAATTTCACTATGCTTCATAATCATTGTTCTCTTATTTGGACACTAAGAAACACTATGTCCCCTCCTTAAATACTTATACCATTTTATATCATTATTTGGATAGTACCCTCTCTCTTCAGATTTAGCCTTTAATCTAATGAAAAAGAGTCAAATTGATTTATGGTCTTACGCGACCTATTCTCTTGACTTGTTTCTCAACCTTTATTATTATATATACCATATGTTATGACTCCACATAATGTTGTAACTTTATAACATTATTAATTTTTTTATTTGACATATTAAAAAAATTAGCAATGATGGCTTCTCTATCTTCAACAATTTTAACTCAAATCATTACTATCTTCATCTCCTTATCATATTCATCTACTATTTTAGAACATTGAGTCAGACCTCGTAGCTTTAGATTTAGATCTTTATAATAGTGATTAGAAATAAAACACATCCTCATCTAGACCTTCATCTCCTTCCATGTCTCTATAGGCAATCCATAAATTCAATAACCACCAATTTGATCCCATCAAATCAATAACCATCAATTTCACCTTTTTTTTCTTTAAAATAACTATGAAAATTAAAAAAATTCAATCAACCTATTTCTCTTACTTCAAGTAAGACTTAAAGTTATTTTTACCTTTGAAATTAGGAATTTTTAGTTTTATAGAGTCCAAGTATCCATCCATATCGTTATGGTTCCCTATATTAAAAAACTTTCCACTCTAGTTAAATTAGCCTTTTATCAAAACCTAAAATCCTTTTGGATTTTAGGCTAGTGAAAACCCCCTTCTGTCCTCAAGTCTCAACCTCAAAACCTTTATCCCTAAAGTCATCATCATCCACCCTAAAATCACAAAAATCATCCTCCATATGTCTTTTAGCTCTGTTATCATAGTTCATTCTCCTTTTAATCCTTACTCCATATACATCATGATTAGTAGAATTAGAACCATATCCAAACTTTCACTCGTGTCTTGCACATTTGCCAACATTTGTGTTATGGCTTTAATCTAAAACTTTACATCACTCTCGAGAGGGGTTGGTGGACAGTTTTGATCTAAGATGTTTGTACCTAAAAAAATGGTTAGTTGTGATAAAATATCCTCACACCTCTCATATTTCACCAAAAAATTAGGCTTTTCACTTTAATATGCTTGTTACATTTTTTCCCTCTCGTCTCACCTTCTTTTGGCTCTTGCAACACTGAAATCAACACAAAATAGAACCATTAGTAGCATAATCAAAATGAATAAATATGAATCAAAACGTAAAGAAATTATGAAAACAAATAAAAACTAAACTACGATTACAATCTCATGAGTAATAAGCGATTTTGTATGACATATGGACGGATTAAAGACACAAATAAAAAGAAGTGAAATATATGAAATCAATGAAATCAATTTAAATATCACCAAAACATGCCAAATATGATGATAATATACTAAAAGATATAAAATAAACATAAACAATTGAAGTTGTAAAAACTAATGCAAAATAGACTTGTAACGACAAGCTTAAACCCAAATCTGAAACTTAAAGCAAACAAGACTCAAATGATCCAAAAATTAATATTTATAGTGCAATTAGGACCCCATTAAATAGAATATAAAGTTTAAGTTAATTCTAAGTCATTTTAATATATGAACGCAAAAGTTAAATGAAACAGCTCCTTTACTACTCAAATTTGAAACATAAAGGAAAGGATGTCTAAATAACCCCATATTTAAGATATAGTGTCAATATCAAGTTTGGGCTATTTCCAATTTCATTTAATCTAAATTACCTTTATTTAGTTTTTTGCAACAAAATCTGAAACTAATCTTTTGAACTTTTTTTTCTTTTTTCTTGTTACTTTTACGCTATTGATATGTTGAGACATATTAAAAAATAAAAATAATAATTTTTTTACTAAGAAAATATCACTACTAAATTAGAGAGAAAAAGATTGGAACAAGTAGTATGACGTGGAACAAGACAAAAACAAATTAACAAAAGGATATAACCGGATTAATGTAGTTAAGCTTTGATATTAAATGATACAAACCCCATGATCACATAATCTTGTAACCCATATGAAAACAATACAACTCTTGGAAAACCAAGAAATTAGATATGTAACATAAAGATTACCTTGACCTACACATCAGCACTATTAGAATTTGAAACCCTCACTTAATGAATTACAATTCATGAATGAGAGGTATAAGATAATTGACACGACTAAAAAATTGATGTCTTCTTCTAAGTGCAGGAGCGTCGAAATAATAAATAACCTGGCAAGACCAGAGTCAAACCACAAGGAGGTTAATTGTATAAATTATAAATAATAATAATAATAAACAACAACAATAGTAACAACAATAACAACTTTAATAATAATAGCAATAATAGTACTAATAGTAGTAGTAGTAGTAGTAATAGTAGTAGTAAAGAAGAAGAAAAAAAAAGAAAAGTTGATGAGAACTTTGAGATGGAAGATTAACGTAAAGATTAAACAATGATAACAATAAATGTCAAGGTTAGAGGATCCACTAATGCTATGTGAAACAAGTATAGTATAAACTTCTATTATTCAATTGGAAACCACATACAAATAAGTTTCCAATCAGATTATAGATTATTAACATGATTACATTAGTCATCTTATTCAATTAATGCTAATACTTATAAATCTCATCAAGCATTCATGATTATAACTTATATTAACAACAAATCAAGTTCCTTTCATAGCTTAGGTGTCTGTTATTCCATATAGCATAGGCTATGAAAGTGTCAAGTATTTATTGTACCAAGTGTTATACAACATAAATCTAGATTAGTCATTTAACAAGCAAAGTATTAAAGAGTGAACAAGATAACAAATACAAAACATGTTAGTATCAAACATTCAAGTCCATATTAAGTTTACATTATACTTTTTCTTTCACCATTAGTGTAACCTTTTCACCTTAACATAATAAACTTAACTAAATATAATGAAAGAAAGAAAAATAAGAATATAAATAAGATAAAAGTTAACTAAGTAAATGAAAAGAAATGAAAGGCATAAACTTGATATTAATGAAAACAAAGCATAAACATTACAAAAAATACTAAGAGAGAAAGCAAAAGCATAATCTTGATCTAGAAACCAACATGCCTAAATGTATGGAAAATGTCTCCTTTTGTAGGCTAAAATTGGAAACTATTGATTTGATAACTAATTAATGAGTAGGTGGTCAACTCTTGATTTGGTGACAATCCTTATCTTCTTTTGTTTGTCCAAAACATCATTGATAACATCAATATTAGAACCACTTGAAAACATGAAAGTTGTAAGCAATTTTCTCCGTTTTCTTTTGTAAAAAATTCAGGTCATTTGGATTTCTAGAACTCTAGATATGAGCCAAATACTGAACAATGCTCAAGCTAGAGGACAGATTCAGACTTTTTTGTTATTGCTATAATTTGGACTTGAAAATGACCTTGTTAAATCTTGGGATCCATATAAAAGTTGTAGGCCTATGTCTCACCTTTCCATCCATATAAAGTAGACCTAAATTTAAGATTTACAACTTCATATATGACCCAATTACCGAATAGTATTCCGGTTTGGATTGCAATAACATCTCTTTTTTAAGTTTAACCATCTTTTTGTCTTTTTAATTATAGTTCTTAAATTCATTAATCAATCCTTTTATTTATATGATAGACCTGTATTTAAAATGAACATTTACTACAAATTAAAAGTATCTTATATTATTATATATGTTATTATAAAACATGCTTTAGTTAAGGAGTTATTGATACTTTAAGTGTAAAATAATGGCATAAAACCTTGATAAAAAATACACTTTTAAATACTAATCAATGACACCATGAAGATAATTGTTCTTTAATATGTCAATTCAATTTATTAGAAAACTAAAGTAAAAGAATACTCTCAAACACATATATATCCCATTCATTAAAGTTTAAAACCCTTACTCTCCCTTTTAAGAGCATATTCGTAGTTCTAACGACCTAAAACTTAATGGTTTAAACATAAGATTAGAAATACAGTAAATTAAGTTATATAACAATAAAAAAACAAAGATAAAACTCAGTGCAGACATACAACCAAAGTGTCATAAAACAAAGGTTGTTAGCCATGTGTTTGGCTCTATAAAGACTTCATAACTCAAGAAAATCTAGTTTTTGTTGTGTCCTTTTTTTATTCTAACTTTTATTTAAGTCCTATTAACATCTTCTTTCTTGATCACATTAATTAAAGTATATTCATCCTTTTTTGATATTTAAATACTTGTCACTGTCCAAATATCTTGAATTAGCCCAATCAATGTCTTTTTAATCTTCTTAGCTCTTGACCTTGTAATTAGCCTAATTGGTAACTCTAAAGGATTATGTGGTAATGATTGTTGATTCTCACCATTATTTGTGTTAGCAGGTTAGTTCATATCAATAATTATATATGAGGTAAAATATAGGACAAAGCATGTAAAGGTTATTTGTTGAATTGGGAATATATTGATGAGAAGTTGTGGTTTTCTTATAGGATCAATGCTTAGACTAAATATTAGATAGGGCCTTATATACAAGAAACTCTATCAAAATTTTTATTAAGTTAGGTAGGATTACCCACTTAATAATGCAATTCATAAGTATTATGAAAAAAATATAAAAAAATGAATACGAACACTTTTTTAATAAATACAGCTACTAAAAGGATCATTCAATATGCAAAGGTATATATTTTAAGATTAATCAAAGATCATCGATAATTAATCCCAACAGGTATATGCCATAATTCTTGGAAGATAGCTGATTAGTACTTAAAATTGTATTCTTATCAAGATTTTATATCATCATTTTGCACTTGAAGTATCAATAACTCCTTAAATAAAACATGTTTTATAATAACATATATAATAATATAAGATACCTTTAATTTGTGATAAATATTCATTTTACATCCAGACTTATCACATAAATAAAAGGATTGATTGATGAGTTTAATAATTGAAATTAAAAGGACAAAGAGATGGCCAAACTTAGAAAAGAGATGCCGGTGCAGTCCAAACTAGAAAATTATTCGGTAATTGGGTCATATTTGGAGCTGTAGATCTCGGATTTAGGTCTACTTTATATAGATGGAAAAAAGGTCATTTTCAAGTCCAAATTATGGCAATAACAAAAAAGTTTGAATTTATCCTACAACCCGAACACTGTCCAACGTTTGGCCCATATTTAGAGTTTTAGAAGTCCAAATGACCTTAATTGTTTTTCATTTAAAGCTAAGTTAATTTTCTATAACATTCATATTTTTAAGTGGTTCCAATTTTGATGTTGATTAGTACTCAAAAGTGCATTTTTATCATGGTTTTATATCATCATTTTGCACTTATAATATTAATAACTCCTTAACTAAAGTATGTTTTATCATAATCTATCTAATAATATAAGATACCTTTAATTTATGGTAAATGTCCATTTTAAATGCAGGCCTATCACATAAATGAAAGGATTGATTGATGACTTTAAGAACTTCAATTACAAAGGCAAAGAGATGATCAAACTTAGAAAAGAGATGTCGATGAAATCCAAACTGGAACACTATTCGATAATTGGGTCATATTTGGAGCTATAGATCTCAGATTTAGATCTACTTTATATGGATGGAAAGGTAAGACATAGGCCTACAACTTTCATATGGAGCCCAAGATCTAAAAAGGTCATTTTCCAGTCCAAATTATTGCAACAACAAAGAAGCCCGAATCTGTCCTCCAGCCCGAGCACTGTTCAGTATTTTGGCCATATCTGGAGTTCTAGAAGTTGAAATGAGCTGAAGCTTTTACACAAGAAAGCTGAAACAATTGCCTAGAACTTTCATGTTTTCAAGTGGCTCTAATTTTGACTTCATCAATGACG
>SRLM01001445.1:19002-40973 GCA_015708895.1 Populus ilicifolia | reverse complement strand
TAAAACCATGATAAAAATGCACTTTTGAGTACTAATCAGTTAAAACCAACATCTATAACGTTTTTACGTGCTAATAGATTTGTAAAAGTGCCTAGAGGAATAATTGAAGATGTGTTAGTATAAGTTAAGAAATTCATTTATCTTGTGGATTTTATTGTCTTGGATACACAAATTATTGAAGCATATAATTTCATTCATGTTATTTTAGGGTGTCCATTTCTTGCAACTTCTAATGCATTTATTAATTATAGAAATGGACTGATGAAGTTATCATTTGAAAATATGGCATTAGAGATGAATATTTTCAACATTTGTAAGTAATGTGGAGATAATAATGATTTACAGGAAGTGGACTTTATTGAAAAATTAGTTCATGATCAATTTGAAACTATTTCCTGTGAAATTAAGTTTAATAAATTTGAGAATTTGCAAATGGTTTATTTTCAGGAAGAATCAAAAGCAAGTAATTGGAGAACACAAATTAAAGAATTGCCACCATAATCAATTCAGTATATTCCTTCAAGTGTTCAACCACCAAAACCTGATTTGAAGTAGTTACCATTCAATCTTAAATACTCATTTTTTGGAGAAAATGAAACTTTTCTGGCAATAATTTCTTCCAAACTTAACACAAATTATGTACGTAAGTTATTATAAACTCTAAAAATGCATATAAAATATATTAGGATGGACCATAACTAACATAAAATGAATTAGTCTTTTGATTTGCACATATGGGATTTATTTAAAGGAAAATGCTAAATCTTTTAGAGAAATGCAACAAAGGCTTAATCCTAATATGAAAGAAGTAATGTGGAATGAAATTATAAAACTTTTAGACAATAGAATCATTTATCCTAATTCTGACAGCAAATGGGTAAGTCCTACCTAAGTTGTACCCAAGAAGTTTAGAGTCACTATGATAACAAATAAGAAAAATAAGTTAATTTCAACTACGACTGTTACTGGTTGGAGCATGTGCATTGACTATAGAAAAGTTAATTTATTGAATAGAAAAGATTATTTCTTTTTACCTTTTATGGATAAAATCCTAAAAAGAGTAGCAAGTCATGAATTTTATTATTTTCTAGATGGCTATTTAGGTTATAATCAAATTGAAATTGCATTGGAAGATCAAGAGAAGATTACTTTCACATGTCCATTTGATACTTTTGCATATCGAAGGATGTCTTTTAGATCATGTAATACACCACCACCTTTCAAAGATGCATGCTTAGCATATGCAGTGATATGATTGAACATTTTCTTGAAAATTTTATTGATGATTTTTTTGTTTTTAGCGATTCATTTGATGATTGTTTGACTAACTTAAAAAAGATTTTGAGCAGGTGTGAAGAGAAGAATCTTATGTAGAATTGGAAAAAATAACATTTTATGGTAACAAACGACATTATACTTGGTCACATAGTTTCATCGAAAGGAATTGAGGTTGGCAAATCTAAAATCAAGTTAATTACTAATTTGCCAACTCTAAAATCTATTAAAGATGTTAGATCATTCTTAGGAGATGCTGGTTTTCATAAAAGGTTTATCAAAGATTTTAGTGTCATATCTAGGCCATTGTGTAATCTTGTAATAAAGAAAAATGTTTTTGAATGGATTTAACAATGTGAAAAAGCCTTTTCTAAACTTAAAAGCTTACTTACTTTTGCTCTAGTCATTCAAACTCCTGATTAGTCATTACCTTATGAAATAATGTGTGATGCTAGTAATTATGTTGTAGGTGCTATCTTAGAATATAGAAAAGATAAGAAGCTTAATGTGATTTACCATGCAAGTAAAACATTAAATAGTGCTTAAATGATTACACTACCACTAAAAAGAATAATTTGCAATAGTATTTGCATGTGAAAATTTTAAATCTTATCTTCTTTGCTCACCTGTTGTCATTTTTAGTGATAATGTAGCTTTGAAATATCTTCTTTTAAAAAAGAATTTTAGGGTTAGATTGGTGTAATAGATTTTTCTACTTCAAGAATTTGATATCACAATCAAAGACAAGAAAGACATCGAAAATTTTATTGGCAATCATTTGTCAATATTGACAATAGATTCGAGATCTAACATCACACCAATTAATGACTACTTTCCTAACGAATCCTTATTTTATGTTTCTATAATGCCTTGGTTTGCTAATATTGTTAACTTTCTTGTTTTAGGATATTTGCTAGATCATTGGACTACCTAAGATAAAAGAAAGTTCTTGAATGAAGTGAAGAACTTTTATTGGTATGACCCTTATTTATTCAAATATTGTCCTGATCAAATATTTCGAAGATGCATTCCTAACAATGAGGTACATAGTGTCATTAAATCTTGTTATTATGAGGCATATGGAGGTCATTTCTCATAAAAATGACAACTACAAAAATCTTACAAAGTGAATTTTATTGACCCATCATGTTTAAGAACTCACATGCATTTTACAAGACTTGTGAAAAATATCAAAATTTAGGATCTATTTTAAAACATCATATAATACCTTTAAATCCTATTCTTGTTGTTGAGATCTCTAAGTGTTGGGGTATAGATTTCATGGGTCCATTTCCTTCATCATTTGGTTTCTTATACATATTAGTCATAGTAGATTATGTTTCAAAATTGATAGAAGTAATTCCAAGCTGAAAAAAAGATAACGAAACACTGATAAAGTTTTTGAAAGAAAATATTTTAAATCGATTTGGAATCTCTTGAGCCATGGTAAGTGATGGTGGAATACATTTCTGCGACAAGTCATTTAAGTCTTTAATAAAGATATATAGAATCACATATAAAGTTGCTACTAATTAATACTTAAAAGTACATTTTTATCGAGATTTTATATCATCATTATACACTTGAAGTATCAATAACTCCTTAAATAAAACATATTTTATAATAATATATCAAATAATATAAGATACCTTTAATTTATGGTAAATGTTCATTTTAAATACAGGCCTATCACATAAATGAAAGGATTGATTGATGAATTTAAAAACTGAAATTGAAAGGACAAAGAGATAGCCAAACTTAGAAAACAGATGTCGGTGCAGTCCAAACCGGAATACTATTCGGTAATTGGGTCATATCTAGAGCTGTAAATCTCATATTTAGGTCTACTTTATATGGATGGAAAAGTAAGACATAGGCCTACAACTTTCATATGGAGCGCAAGATCTAAAAAGGCCATTTCCAAGTTCAAATTGGAGCAACAACAAAAACATCCGAATTTGTCCTCTAGCCCGAGCATTGTTCAGTATATGGGCCATATCTGGAGTTCTAGAAGTTGAAATTATCTGAATATTTTTAACAAGAAAGCTGAGACAATTTCCTACAACTTTCATGTTTCAAGTGGCTCAAATTTTGACATTATCAATGACGTTTTGGGCAGACAAGAGAAGATAAGGATTGTCCTCAAGTCAAGAGTTGGCCACCTACTCATTAATTAGTCATCAAATCAACAGTTCCCAATTTTGGCCTACAAAAGGAGGTATTTGTCATATATTTAGGCATCTTGGTCTCCAGATCAATATCATGCTAATTGTTTTCTCTCTTTGTATTTTTTGTAATGTTTATGTTTTGCTTTCATTAATATCAAGTTTATGCCTTTCATTTCATTTCCTTTACTTTGCTAACTCTTATCTTATTTATATTCTTATTTTGTTTATTTATTTTTCTTTCTTTCATTATGTCTAGCTAAGTTTATTATGTCAAGGTGAAAAGGTTACACTAATGGTGTAAGAATAAGTATAGTGTAAACTTAATATGGACTTTAATGTTTGATACTAACATGTTTTGTATTTGTTATCTTGTTTATTCTTTAATACTTTACTTGTTAAATGACTAATCTTGATTTATGTTGTATAACACTTGGTACAACAAATGCTTGGCACTTTTATAGCCCATACTGTATGGTATAACCGACACCTGAGCTATGAAAGGAACTTGATTTGTTGTTAACATAAGTTATAATCAGGAATGCTTGATAAATTTACAAGTATTAGCATTAATTGAATAAGATGACTAATGTAATCATGTTAACAATCTATAATCTAATTGGAACCTCCTTTATATGTGGTTTCCAATTGAATAATAAGAGTTTATACTATAGTTGTTTGACATACCATTAGTGGATCCTCTGACCTTGACATTGTTTGTTATTGTTATTTAATCCTTATGTTAATTTTCCATCTCAAAGTTCTAATCAACTTTTCTTCTTCTTCTTCTACTTCTTTTTCTTTATTTTTATTGTTATTATTGTTGTTGTTACTATTACTATTACTATTACTATTACTATTACTATTACTATTACTATTACTATTACTATTACTATTACTATTACTATTACTATTACTACTAGTATTATTAGTATTATTATTGTTACTATTATTATTATTGTTGTTATTGTTACTATTGTTGATGTTTATAATTCTTATCTATAATTTGTACAATTAACCTTTCTGTGATTCGACCTCGGTCTTGTCGGGTTATTTATTACTTCGACACTCCTACACTTGGGAGAAGACATTAATTTTTTAGTTATGTCAGCTACCCCTTATCACCCTTAGACAAGTGGACTTGAAAATGACCTTTTTAAATCTAAGACTCCCATGAAAGTTATAGGTCGATGTCTTACATTTTCATCCATGTAAAGTAAACTTAAATCCAATATCTACAACTCTAGATATGACCTAATTGCCGAATAATGTTTTAGTTTAGACTACACCAGCATCTCTTTTCTAAGTTAGCCATCTTTTTGTCTTTTCAATTTTAGTACTTAAACTCACCAATCAATCCTTTCATTTATGTGATTGGTCTCCATGTAAAATGAATATTTATCATAAATTAAAGGTATCTTATATTATTAGATATCTTATTATAAAATATGCTTTAGTTAATATTGATACTTCAAGTGCAAAATGATAATATAAAACCTTGATAAAAATAAACTTTTAAGTGTTAATAATTAATATCCTTATGGTTTAACGCTGATTTTACCGGCTTGTTTATTACTTCGACATTCTTATATTTGGAAGAAGACATCAATCTTTTGGTCATATCAATCTTCCTTAAGGTTGTACATTCCTTCACTAGGTTTATGAGGTTGAGTTTTACCTGATGCCTCATAAGTACCTATAGTGTCCTAATTTTGCTTGTAAGTCTAGGTACTTTATTACTTCATTAGGGTTTTTATCTTTAAAAGTTTTATTGCACATTAATTCCACCATTTGCCTATCTGTAAGTGTTAAACTTTTACAAAAATGTGAAACCAATCTCTATGTTTCAAAACCATGTTGATGGCAAGTATTAAGGAAGTCGCGATACCTATCCCAACTTTGGTAAAATGGTTCTCCTAGTTTTTAAGTGAAAGTGATAACTTGTCTTTCGAAAGAGTTTGTTTTGTGAGACCAAAAAAACTTATTTAAAAATTATTGTTGCCTTTCATCCCAAGCACGAATGGATCTTGACCTAAGATTTTTTAGCCATGTTTTAGTTTTATCTTTTAATAAAAAAGAAAAAAAAGTTGTAATTTGATGGTGTTCATGCTACAATTTAAGTTATTCTAAGTGTTCTAAACTTCTTCAAATTCTTTTAAATGCAAATATTGATTTTCTAGATTTAAACCATAAAAAAGGTAGAAGTTGAACAATATCTAGTTTAAAATTGAGGTGAGATGCATCAAGAGAAAAAACTATACATGAGAATGCACTTATTCTTTTTGCATTCATGTGGTCTCTAGGTTTTCTAACTTGATTATTTTCATTATTCTCATTATAAAGTGACAAGTTATTCTCTTCAGCTATATTTTCCTAAAAATGATAAGGATACCCTACAAAGTCTATCACTTAATACATGTGACCAAAGTCTCATGTATGTGTAGGAAGAGAATAAAATGGAAGAAAAAAGAAAAAGAGAAACAAAACAAAACAAAACAAAAGTTAGATAAAAGGAAAGAAAAGAAAAGACAATAAAATAAAATATATAATTTATATAGTAATTTACCTTTCCAAGCAACAATGCCAAAAACTTGACATGATAAAAAAATTGATGTCTTCTCACAAATATAGGAGTGTCAAAGTAATAAATAACTTTGTAAGACTAAGATCAAACCACATGGAGGTTAACTATATAAATTATAAGTGATGATGATGATGACGACGACAATGACGACGATGATTTTAAGATGTAAGATTAATGTGAAGATTAAACAATGATAAAAACAATTGTCAAGGTTAGAGGGTCCACTAATGATGTTTCAAATAAGTATAATATAATTTTTTTTTATTACTCAACTAGAAACACACACAAAAGAGATTCAAATCAGATTATTTGTCATTAATAACTCATTACAAATTATTAACATAATCATATTAATTATCTTATTTAAGTAACACCAATACTTTTAAATAATGTTAGGAATTCATGATGCTGACATATGTTAACAACAAATCAAGTTCCTTTCATAGTACAATTATAGCTTATGCCATACGGTTGGCTATAAAGAGTCAAGTATTTATTGTACCAAGTGTTATACAACACAATTTTAGACTAACCATTTAACAAGTAAGGTATTATGAATTAATAAGATAAAAATAATAAGACATTTTAATAGCAAATTATTTAGGATATAATCATTGAAGTCCATACCGAGTTTATATTATACTTATCGTAACACCATTAGTGAAACCTTTTCATATTAACGTAATAAATTTAGGTAAACATAATGAAGAAGAGAAACATAAATAAATAAAAGGAAAATATGATTATATAAGTATAGTTAAGGAAATGAAATGCATAAACAAGATATTAATGAAATCAAAACTTAAGCATTACAAAAATATAAAGAAAAAGAGCAAGAACATGATCTTGATCTAAAAACTAAGATGCCTAAATACATCGCAAATGCCTCCTTTTTATAGGCTAAAATTCAGAACTATTAATTTGAAGAATAATTATTGAGTGGGTGGCCACCTCTTGACTTTGTAACCATTTTTATTTTCTTGTCTACCAAAAACATCATTGCTAACATCAAAATTTGAATAGATAGTCTTCATGAAAGTTCTGAGAAATTATCTTAGCTTTCTAACATAAACAGAATAAGAGCATTTAGACTTCTAAAACTTGAATATGGGTAAAACAATGAATAGTGTATGGGCTGCAGGATAGATTTTAACTTTAAACTTAAAAATGGCCTTTTTAAATCTTGGACTCTCATGAAACTTTTAGACCTATGTTTTAGCTTTCCATCCATATAAAGCAAACCTAAATCCAAGTTCTATAACTCTAGTTATGATCCAATAACTTAATAGTGTTCCAATTTGGACTCCGATTAGTACTTAAAAGTGCATTTTTTATCAAGGTTTTATGTCATCATTTTGCACTTGAAGTATCAACAACTCATTAACTAAAGCATGTTTTACTATAATATATCTAATAATATAAGATTCCTTTAATTTATGGTAAATTTTTATTTTAAATAAAGGCTTATCACATAAATGAAAGGATTGATTGATGAATTTAAGAACTGAAATTGAAAAGACAAAGAAATGACCAAACTTAGAAAAGAGATGTCGGTACAATCCAAACCAAAATACTATTTAGTAATTGGGTCATATCTAGAGTTGTAGATCTCAGATTTAGGTCTATTTTATATGGATGGAAAGAGAAGACATAGGCCTACAACTTTCATATAGAGCCTAAGACGTAAAAAGGTCATTTTCAAGTCTCAATTGTAGCAATAACAAAGAAGTTTGAATCTATCTTCCAGCCCGAGCACTATTCAGTATTTAGCTCATATTTAGAGTTCTAGAAGTCCAAATGAGATGAATTGTTTAGACAAGAAATCTGAGACAATTTTCTACAACTTTCATGTTTTCAAGTGGCTCTAATTTTAATGTTATCAATGATGTTTTGGGCAGATAAGAGAAGATAAGGATTGTCACCAAGTCAAGAGTTGGTCACCGACTTATCAATTAGATATCAAATCAATAGTTCCCAATTTTGGCCTATAAAAGGAGGCATTTGCCATGCATTTAGGCATCTTAGTTTCCATATCAATATCATGCTCTTCCTTTCTCTCTTTGTATTTTTTGTATTGCTTATGCTTTGCTTTTATTAATATCAAGTTTATGCCTTTCATTTCCTTTCCTTTACTTAGTTAACTCTTATCTTATTTATGTTCTTATTTTGTTTATCTATTTTTCTTTCTTTCATTATGTTTAGCTAAGTTTATTATGTCAAGGTGAAAAGGTTACACTAATGGTGTAAGAATAAATATAGTATAAACTTACTATGGACTTTAAGGTTTGATACTAACATGTTTTATATTTGTTATCTTATTCACTCTTTAATACTTTGCTTGTTAAATGACTAATCTTGATTTATGTTGTATAACAATTGGTACAATAAATGCTTGACACTTTCATAGCCCATATTGTAT
Organism: Populus ilicifolia; assembly: GCA_015708895.1. NCBI lineage: Eukaryota > Viridiplantae > Streptophyta > Magnoliopsida > Malpighiales > Salicaceae > Populus > Populus ilicifolia. Next base: position 32,530 of record SRLM01001445.1, on the reverse strand, counting down.
GATATAACCGACACATGAGCTATGAAAGGAACTTGATTTGTTGTTAACATAAGTTATAATCTTGAATGCTTGATGAAATTTACAAGTATTAGCATTAATTGAATAAGATGACTAATGTAATCATGTTAACAATCTATAATCTGATTGGAACCTCCTTTGTGTGTGGTTTCCAATTGAACAATAAGAGTTTATACTATACTTGTTTGACATACCATTAGTGGAACCTCTAACCTTGATATTTGTTATTATCATTGTTTAATCCCTACATTGATATTCCATCTCAAAGTTCTCATCTTTTTTTTCTTCTTTTCCATCTCTTTCTTTATTACTACTACTACTATTACTATTGGTATTGTTGTTGTTGTGATTACTATTATTGTTGTTTATAATTGTCGTTTATAATTTATACAATTAACCTTCCTATAGTTCGACCCCAGTCTTACCAGGTTATTTATTACATCTACACTCCTGCACTTGAGAGAAGACATTAATGTTTTAGTCATGTCAGATGTGCATCGTGCAATTCATTATTTATGGCTACTGTTTCATAAAGAACATGCTCGACTTAGTCTTGGGAATCTGACTAAAAAAGACCTTGTTTGCCAGTTTTTAAGAAAACTGGATGGGAAGCCTATCCCTAACCCATAAAGGGCGTTTAAGTTGTTCTTCGACGTAAAACCAAGGAAAGATGGGAGCCACAATCACAACTACCTATACATACACATGCTTTTTCAAAAATAAATAAATAAATATAGAGAGAGAGTGTGTATGTGAGACTCTAGCTAGCTTACATATAGATGGTATGATTGCTTTTCGAATTTCTCATCTATAAAATCCTCTCTTCCTTCCCTTCATTTCCACTAAACCCATACATTCATCAAATATAAAATGTGTAAAAATGGCAAGTTTCTCAAGTCATCAAATAAAAAGTATTTGTATTTTTGATAGATCTAGTCTTAGGAAAGAAAGGAGTGTTTAAAGTCAGCAAATCATTTTGGTTAGATCCTAGCTGAGAGAAAGATGCATTTAGTGTATAAGAGAGGCAGTCTTAGGTTAATGAGAGATGCGTCAACTACTGTATTTTTAGGAGGTAGTCAAGTTTTGGGGGTCATCCTCAAAGCTTTAGCACAAGGGGACATCATTAGAAAAACAATTGGAGAGGAACTACAGGTCTCTACAATATCGGCTCAAATGAATGCAATGCTTAACCATGCTGATGCCTTCATTACTTTAGTAGGTGGTTTAGGCATATTAAAAGAAATCTTTCATGTTTCCTCTTGGGCCCAACTACATATTCACTGTAAACCCATAGGTCTGTTAAATGTTAATGGTTATTATGATAAGTTATTGTCTTTTCTTGATCATGTTGTGGAACAAGAATTTCTAACATCCTCTGCACAACAAATCATAATCTCTGCTGCTACTACTGAACAATTGATTGACCAACTACAATCTTTCATTCATTTAATTGATCCCTTTATGAGTTGTATAAGTTGGTCATCTAAGGAAAGCCGTAAAAAGCTTACATTAGATTTGAGTCTTCATTTCTGAATCTTTATGTCTTTTGGTTTTGTTATTATGTTTTATTGTTTCTTATATTTGTTTTAGTGTGTTTCAGGTTTGTCAATGTTCATTATTTCCAGTGATATCTTTTATACTCTATCTTTCTACCTTAGAACATTGATGACAATGTTTTAGTAATCATTCTTAATAAGGTCTATCATAATACCTTTTGAAATATTTAGGTTTACAAACTCTCGCATTACTATCATTTAATTCTACTCATATACTCATTTAACATGTATTATTATACCATAATTTACACATGTACTTTAATATATGATTGTGGGTTACACATTGGATTATTACATTATTTATGTTCTTTTGTTAAAGGTAACAACTAAGGGAAAAGGATAGTATATAATTTGAAAAAAAAAAACAAAAAAATGATGATAATAAAAATGTTGATAAGTTTGGTTTCGTAGCCCCCCTAACCTAAACAATTAAGCCTGAAGGAGTGTTTTAACACCTAATACCCTAAAGCCAACTGATTTGGGAGCCATTGACCCAACACTTGTTACATGGGTTGAGGAGAAAAGTTTAAGGGAATCAAACATATACTATCTATATAATAGTATCTACGACCCAAGTTACTAATCTCATAAGGGTGTCTCAACACTTAATGCCCTAAGACTAACTGGTCTAGAAGTCCTTAGTCGAAAGCTCATTACATGAATTAAAGATGCATGGTGTTTAAAGTTACATGTATATATATTAAAAAAATAAAAAAGAAGAAGAAAAGTAATAATAATCTCAACTCAAGGAAGTTAACCTTAACCATTCGACCAAAAATTTTGTTTTCTTCCAAGAAAAGCCCCATAATTATGTGTTGATATATTGAATATAAAAGAAAGGTTTATTAATATCTAGTAAGAGGTATCGAGCAAATATATAAATTTACTAAGAGTTTGTTTATCTGGATAGATTAATGGAAGTTGAATGATGACTACCTTGCTTTATGAAATTTGCAAATTGTTTTTCTATTTTAATGCTTTGATTACTAGAGACTAGTAATAAGTTGGTTGGGGAGTGTGATTAGTACTTAAAAGTGTATTTTTTATTAAGGTTTTATGTCATCATTTTGCACTTAAAGTATCAATAACTCCTTAACTAAAACATGTTTTATAATAATATATCTAATAATATAAAATACCTCTAATTTATAGTAAATATTTATTTTAAATACAGGCATATCACATAAATGAAAGGATTGATTAATGAATTCAAAAACTGAAATTGAAAGGACAAAGAGATGACCAAACTTAGAAAAGAGATGCTAGTGCAATCCAAACCAGAATACTGTTCAGTAATTGGGTCATATCTGGAGTTGTAGATCTTAGATTTAGGTCTACTTTATATGGATGGAAAGGTACGACATAGTCTTACAACTTTCATATAGAGCCAAGATTTAAAAAGGTCATTTTCAAGTTCAAATTGTAGCAATAACAAAGAAGTTCGAATCTGTCTTCCAACCCGAGCATTGTTTAGTGTTTGACCCATATCTAGAGTTCTAGAAGTCCAAATGAGATGAATTGTTTAGACAAGAAATCTGAGACAATTTTCTACAACTTCCATGTTTTCAAGTGGCTCCAATTTTGACGTTATCAATTATGTTTTAGGCAGATAAGAGAAGATAAGGATTGTCACCAAATCAAGAGTTGGTCACCCACTCATCAATTAGTCATCAAATCAATAGTTCCCACTTTTAGCCTATAAAAGGAGGCATTTGCCATGTATTTAGACATCTTAGTTTTCAGATCGAGATCATGCTCTTGCTTTCTCTCTTTGTATTTTTTGTAATGTTTATGCTTTTCTTTTATTAATATCAAGTTTATACCTTTTATTTACTTAGTTAACTTTTATCTTATTTATATTCTTATTTTTTATTTTTATTTTTCTTTCTTTCATTATGTGTAGCTAAGTATATTATGTCAAGGTGAAAAGGTATAGTGTAAACTTAATATGGACTTTAATGTTTGATACTAACATGTTTTGTATTTGTTATCTTGTTCACTCTTTAATACTTTGCATGTTAAATGACAAATCTTGATTTATGTTATATAACACTTGGTACAACAAATTCTTGGCACTTTCATAGCCCATACTGTATGGTATAACCGACACCTGAGCTATGAAAGGAACTTGATTTGTTGTTAACATAAGTTATAATCATGAATGCTTGACGAGATTTACAAGTATTAACATTAATCGAATAAGATGACTAATGTAATCATATTAACAATCTATAATCAGATTGGAACCTCCTTTGTGTGAGGTTTCCAATTGAATAATAAGAATTTATACTATACTTGCTTCATATACCATTAGTAGATTCTCCAACCTTGATATTTGTTATTATCATTGTTTAATCCTTATATTATTATTCCATCTCAAAATTCTCTTTTTCATCTCCTTCTTTTTCTTTATTATTATTATTATTGTTGTTGTTATTGTTGTTGTTATCATTCTTCTTATTATTGTTGTTGTTGTTGTATTATTGTTATTTATGATTTGTACAATTAACCTTCTTGTGGTTCAACCCTAGTTTTACCAGATCATTTATTATTTCGACACTCCTGCACTTGAAAGAAGATATTAATCTTTTAGTCGTGTCAACAAGATTTACAAGTATTAACATTAATCGAATAAGATAACTAATATAATCATGTTAACAATCTATAATCTAATTGGAACCTCCTTTATGTGTGGTTCTAATTGAATAATAAGAGTTTTATATTATACTTGTTTGACATACCATTAATGGAACCTCTAACCTTAACATTTGGTATTATCATTGTTTAATCCTTACATTAATATTCTATCTCAAAGTTCTCATCTTTTTCTTCTCCTTCTCCTTTTTTTTCTTTATTATTATTATTGTTGTTGTTGTTGTTGTCGTTGTTGTTGTTGTTGTTATTATTATTATTATTATTATTATTATTATTATTATTATTGTATTATTGTTATCTGTAATTTATATAATTAACCTCTCTTTAGTTCGACTCCGATCTTGCTGGGTTATTTATTACTTCAACACTTTTGCACTTAGAAAAAGACATCAATTTTGTAGTTATGTCAGACTCAACCAATATCTCTTTTCTATTTTTAAACCTATCTTTGTCTTCTTAATTTCAATAGTTAAATACATCAATAAATTCTTTGATTAGTGTGATAGACCTATATTTAAAATTAATATTTACCATAAATTAAAGATATATTATATTATCAGACTCTTTTATTATAAAAGCATGCTCTAGTTAAGGAGTTATTGATATTTCAAGTGCAAAATGATGATATAAAACCTTGATAAAAATATATTTTTAAGTAATAATCATTTCCTTAGGAGTTATGAATTCCATTCATCAGAAGGAGTCCTTTTTATTAGGAACTTATATGGCAGCCTTCGGGTTAGTTATTTAACATGGACTCCATACCAAACAAGAAGAATTAATTGGTCATAAATTAATTTTTATTTTACAAGTCATTAGGCTTTTGTTCAACAACAATTCTTTAACAATTATTTTTCTTGGATATTTTTCATAATGTGCAAAACAAAAAGGTGAAAAATGATTTTAGACTATTTTTGTAATTTTTTATTTCTAAACCTTATGCAATGAAAGAGTGTATATCTGATGCATTAGTTTTAGGGTTTTGTTTTCAAAAGTATAAATACTCTTTATAAGGTTAAAATATTTGACATGACTAAAAGATTGATGTCTTCTTCTAAGTGCAAGAGTGTCGAAGTAATAAATAACCCGGCAAGACCGGGGTCGAACCACAAGGAGGTTTATTGTACAAATTATAAATAACAATAATACAACAACAACAACAACAACAACAACAACAATAATAGTAATAACAACAACAACAACAACAACAATAACATTAATAATAATAATAATAATAATAATAATAATAATAATAATAATAATAATAGTAATAATAATAATAAAGAAGAAGAAGAAAAAGAAAAAGAAGATGAGAACTTTAAGAAGAAATATGAATGTAAAGATTCAACAACGATAACAAGAAATGTCAAGGTTAGGGGATCCACTAATGGTATGTCAAATAAGTACAGTATAAACTCTCATTAGTTAATTGAAAACCACACACAAAGGAGGTTTCAATCAGATTATAGATTTTTAACATGATTACATTAGTTATCTTATTCAATTAATACTGATACTTGTAAATCTCGTCCAGCATTCATGATTATAACTTATGTTAACAATAAATCAAGTTCCTTTCATAGCTCAGGTGTCGGTTATACCATACAGTATGGGCTATGAAAGTGTTAAACATTTGTTGTACCAAGTGTTATACAACATAAATCAAGATTAGTCATTTAACAAGCAAAGTATTAAAGAGTGAACAAGATAACAAATACAAAACATGTTAGTATCAAACATTAAAATCCATATTGAGTTTACACTAAACTTATTCTTATACCATTAGTGTAACCTTTTCACCTTGACATAATAAACTTAGCTAGACATAATAAAAGAAAGAAAAATAAATAAACAAAATAAGAACATAAATAAGATAAGAGTTAACTGAGTAAAGGAAAGGAAATGAAAGGCATAAACATGATATTAATGAAAGCAAAGCATAAACATTACAAAAAATATAAAGAATGAAAACAAGAGCATGATCTTGATCTGGAGATCAAGATGCCTAAATACGTGGCAAATGCCTCCTTTTATAGGCCAAAATTAGAAACTATTGATTTGATGACTAATTGATGAGTGGGTGACCAACTCTTGATTTGGTGACAATCCTTATCTTCTCTTATCTGCCCAAAACATCAATGATAACGTCAAAATTGGAGTCACTTGAAACATAAAAATTGTAGGAAATTATCTCAGCTTTCTTGTGTAAAAACTTCAGCTCATTTGGACTTCTAGAACTTTAGATATGGGCCAAATACTAAATAGTGCTCAGGCTGGAAGACAGATTCAGGCTTCTTTGTTGTTGCTATAATTTGGACTTGAAAATGACCTTTTTAGATCTTGGGCTCCATATGAAAGTTGTAGGCCTATGTCTTATCTTTCCATTCATATAATTAGACCTAAATCTAAGATCTATAGCTCTAGATATGACCCAATTATTGAACAGTATTTTGATATGGATTGCACCGGCATCTCTTTTCTAAGTTTGGTCATCTCTTTGCCTTTGCAATTTAAGTTCTTACAGTCATCAATCAATTCTTTTATTTATATGATAGGCCTGCATTTAAAATAAACATTTATCACAAATTAAAGGTATCTTATATTATTAGATATATTATTATAAAACATGCTTTAGTTAAGGAGTTATTGATACTTCAAGTGCAAAATGATAATATAAAACCTTAATAAAAATACACTTTTAAGTACTAATCAATATTAAGACTTGATAATTTAGTGCTACCAAATTTATTTATCTTGTGTAAGAGAGATGATTTTTAGTTTTGAAAGAACCAGAAGAAGATGATTGAGAAGTAAAAGGCGTAGTGAGAACAATTAAGTGAAAAGCCTTGAATTATATGAAACACAAGAGTTGTGAGGATATATTTTTAATTGCTAGTAATCAATCTTTACATATTCAAAGATATCTAAAAATCATGAGTTTGTGACACCTAAAGCATATAAGACCTTTTAGATGTAAGCTTTCACCTAGCAACTTGAGTTTCTTAGTAGGGTGATGAATGTAATCCTTGGTTTAAAAACAAATATTATGGTATAAATATATGTTTAGGTTGACTACTTTATGTTGTTGAAGTTTTTTAAATTTACTCCTTTAATGTAAATGAATAAAATTTTAATTAAGGAGGCTTGATTAATTATAAGGATGAAATTGAAAGAGTGCAAAACTAATTATATTAATTAAACTAAAAGAAAAGTGTGGGATTCCATGTGAAAATACAAGAAACATAGGATCATAAGAGTAAATAAGAAAAAATTATTGTTATATAAGCATGAATTGTGTTCTTCAAGAACACATTAGTGTCTGACAACAAAGAAAAAGAGGAGAAACAAATTGTAAGGAAAACCAAATAAATTCATCCTAAAAACAAAAAAAAAAAAGAAGAGATTGATTAAGTAATCAAAGTTTGTTAGAAAGAGATTTGTATATGAAAAATTAGTAAATTCAAGGTCTAAATCCTTGAATATTTAGGTCAAGGGATTACTAGAGAGGAGGAAGAAAAGTGAGGATAAGGGTATTTTTTTCAAGCTTTCAACCTTTCTTTTTCCTTGAGTTGGGAGGTAAGAAACTTCTTAAAAACTATTGATTGAGAAGATTTGTTTGTAGTGATAAATTGAAAACTTTAAGGTGCAGGGATGTTTGAAATTGTATTTTAGGGTGTTAGATTATATGTTTTGATTGTTGAATTATGTTAACTTATATAAAAAATAATTCGGTCACAACTCAATATGAATGAATTGAAGAAAAATGTATTCTTCCTATTAGACAAAGATTTCAACCAAATAGGAGAAAATTAGTGTTTGAATTATTTAATGGCATTGATAAATTAATTATGTAAAATTATGTCAATTGAATGAATAAGGCATGGTAAAGTGATTGGATCAATTGAAAGAAAAATATAATAGTTATGCATAAGGAAGGAGAAATTTCAGCTAAGACACAAAAAAATTAATTAAAATGGTTAATTTACCATGAAATGTGGTTATTAACATGTTAAATAAATTATTGATTGATGAATAAATAATTAATTTCAAAGAAATTCCAAATGGAGTATTATTTCCTTGTCTACGCATAATTTCATAAAAAAATAAAAAATTTATGAATTCTCATCTTTAAGTTGAAAAATGAGTTATGATTGTGAAATAGAAATTTGGATTATATGTTAATGAGGATTTAAAATTTATACAACATACATGTTATTATAGGTGAGATTGCGGGTACCATTCAACAATAGAGAATGGTTAGCAGAGCGCAAGTTTCAAGTTGGTGTTTCATAAGTACTTAAAAGTATATTTTTTTTAAGGTTTTATATTATTATTTTGCACATGAAGTATCAATAACTCCTTAACTAAAGAATGTTTTATAATAACATATTTAACAATATAAGATAACTTTAATTTGTGGTAAATGTTTATTTTAAGTATCGATCTATCACATAAATGAAATGATTGATTGATGAGTTTGAGAACTGAAATTTGAAAGATAAAGAGATGACCAAACTTAGAAAATAGATGTTGATGCAATCCAAACTAAAACATTGTTCGGTAATTGGATCATATCTGGAGTTATAGATCTCAAATTTAAGTCTCCTTTATATGGATGGAAAGATAAGATATAGGCATATAACTTTCATGGAGTCCAAGATTTAAAAAAGTCATTTTCAAGTTTAAATTATAGCAACAACAAACAAATTTGAATCTATCTTATAGCCCGAATACTATTCAGTGTTTAGCCTAGATCTGGAGTTCTAGAAGTCCAAATACCCTAAATTTTTTCTCGGAAAGATGAGATAATTTCATATTTTCAAGTGGTTTCAATTCTGACATTATCAATGATGTTTTTGGCAGATAAAAGAAGATAAAGATTGTCACCAAGTCAAGAGTTAGCCACCCATCATCAATTAATCATCAAATTAATAGTTTCCAATTTTGGACTATAAAAGGAGGTATTTTTCATGTATTTAAACATCTTAGTTTCTAGATCAAAATCATACTCTTGCTTTCTTGCTTTGTATTGCTTATGTTTCACTTTTATTAATATCAAGTTTATGCATTTCATTTCATTTTCTTTACTTAGTTAACTTTTATCTTATTTTGTGTATTTTTTTTCATTGATTATATTTAGTTAAGTTTATTATATCAAGGTGAAAAGGTTACACTAATGGTGTAAGAATAAGTACAGTGTAAACTCAACATGAACCTTAATGTTTGATACTAACATGTTTTGTATTTGTTATTTTGTTCACATTTAATACTTTGCTTGTTAAATGACTAATATAGATTTATGTTGTATAATACTTGGTACAATAAATACTTGACACTTTCATAGCTTATACTGTATGGTATAACCAACACCTATGCTATGAAAAGAACTTGATTTGTTGTTAATATAAGTTATAATCATGAATGTTAGACAAGATTTACAAGTATTAGCATTATTTGAACAAGGTAACTAATGTAATCATGTTAACAATTTATAATCTGATTAGAATCTCCTTTGTGTGTGGTTTCCATTTGAGCAACAAAAATTTATATTATACTTGTTTGATATACCATTAGTGGATCCTATACTATACTTGTTTGAAATACCATTAGTGGATCCTCTAACCTTGACATTTGTTGTTATAATTCTCATCAACTTCTTCTTCTTTACTACTACTACTACTACTAATATTACTATTACTATCAGCACTATCCTCTAACTTTGACATTTGTTGTTATAATTCTCATCAACTTCTTCTTCATTACTACTATTACTACTACTACTACTATTATTATTACTATCAGCACTACTACTACTATTACTACTATTATTGTTATTATTGTTACTATTATTATTGTTGTTGTTGTTGTTGTTGTATTATTATTATTGTTATTTATAATTTATATAATTAATCTTCCTGTGGTTCGATCCTAGTCTTTCTGGATTATTTATTACTTAATACTCCTGTATTTGAAAGAAGACATTAATTTTTTCATCGTATTATTGTTAGGCTCCATAACATTTTTAATTCTTTATTCAAAGTCAAGCATGTTATTGAAATCTCATTTAATTTCAAATTCATGTTCTAGAATAACATTTCAAGCTAGTTATTACAGTTTAAGGACTAGTGCTTGGTTTGGGAATGTCAAGTTAGTTCATTTGATTTAACTAAAGCCCGGTTTGGGCATGTTAACATAGTTATTCTGATTTAATGACTAGCACTCAAATTGGAAATGACAAGTTAGTTATCTCGATATAAGGACTAGCACTTGGATTGGAGTAAAGCAAACAATTACCCAAGATAAGGTTATTTAATAAGATTGATTTGAACATTGATTATCATCAAATTAAGATGAAAGAAGGAGATGGAGAAAAAAATAACTTTAAGACTAAATATGAATTGTTAGTCATATTGTTTAGTCTAACTATGCACATAGTAATTTAATGAGATTGATGAATCATATATTGTGAGAATTCATATGCAGCTTTATTATTGATTACTTTGATGATTTTTGCAGTAAAAATCTAGGTGAGTATATTGAGAATTTATGATTTTGCTTTAATATGTTACCAAAAAAAATCTTTATGTGTTGTTAATCTATCAAATTAAAAAAAATTATTATTTAAAAATAGTTTATGGTTGAACCCTACTAGATTTGATTTCTTTATTTGTTGATGAAATGATTAGACTTAATAATAAAAAAAAAACACTAGTGAAGAAAAAACTTGCTTAAAAATATATGACAACATGTTGAGAAAAAAAAAATCCATCCCATGTAAACAAAAGATAAAAAGAGTTGTGGGCTAGAAGATTGAGTTTGGAAGGTTTCATGGAAGTGGAAAATAAAAGTTGATGCTTAGAAAAGATAACACATTCAGACTTTGATTTCTTATGAACTCTAGAGGAGGAAGTGTAAAAATGAATAAGTGATTATCCTTTATTTAAAAACTCAATAATTTTATTTTTGAGCATAATAGATTTTGGTAACGTTGCGCGTGTGTGTATGAGATAAAGCCACTTCAATTTATTTTATCATCTTATCATCCAAGCTTCCGATCCCTTGAGTAAGAATGAAAAATGCAGGGCTATAGCTTTGAGGGCATAATATGATTACTGATTCACACGACATGTTGTGATTGAAGTTTTTTTTTCTTCCTTGGTCAAGTTGGTGTTTTTCCTTCTTATACCTCAGACATTTTCCAACATTATATTGTTTTCACCGATTAAGTTTGCAGGAATTAACCTGTCTCAAGCCATGGATACAAGCAAGAAGTTCGATGCAATTAAGTTGCCATATGTCGAGAGGGGTGGCCAGGTGATAAGAGATTTGAAAAAAGGATTCATTTTTGCTTTCGTGTGAGAGAATTTCTCGTCACCCAATAATACCTCACTATTGAAGTATTAAATTAAAAAGGTAATATCTGTTGGGTGGTCAAGTAACGGTTTTATGATTATTTATTTAGAATTTAAGAAGAGTGTAATATGCTGATATGACAAGTGCTGCTATCTATCAGCTCAACTGCCCATTTAACACAACGACCTTCGTCTAACCGCTTCTTGAATTTATTGTGGCAGAAGGGTCCAGGGGATATAAATATATATATTAATTTGATCTCGTGGCCATGGAGAAGGCAACTGGTGTTTTGGTGCTCAGATACATACATACATATATATATATATATTATTATTATTTTGCTCACCCTGTCACTGTGCTTCTATTTTTAGTTTGCTTCTCTGTTAGTTCATGGCAGCACTTTCTTCTACTCGTTCTGCTGATGAGAATATATTATTGAAGCAGCCACAACACTATGATCTCTCTTCTTCCAATTCCGGAATCTGATTAAGTCCTTCTTCAACTTAAATAGGCGTGTTCGAGCCTCGAGCTCTTCTATTTTCCAACAAGAACACATGTAAAAAACAAAAATACCTAAAGGTGCTTACTCCAGCAAGGAGTATCAGGAAAAAAGAAAAACATTCCCTCTCAGGTTAGGTGGTGTGCTTAAATCAATTTTTATTATTCTTTTAATGACAGGAAAGTTAGGTCAACCCTTTCAAATTTATCCAAGGCAGGCCATTATATTATGTTGGGGAATCCGACCGGTGATGTTCTGATACTTGCTCATAGGAGGCCAAGCACACTGACACAATATTTAACGTGGTTCGGCAAAACCGCCTACATCCACGGGAGAAGTCAATATATTTAGAGATAGAGAAAGAATACAAAACAAATACATGGAGGAGAATGATAACTTCATTCTACTCTACTCCCAGCCCTCTCTTTGCTGTCATTACAGCTGCTGCAATGGTAGCAGCCTTGCTGCCATTGCAGCTCTCTCTTCCTCTCTACTCTCTTCACATTCTCACAATTCTCTTCTCTCATTTTGCTCTCTAACATATGCCTCTATTTATAGGCATTCATGGCGGCTTTTCTTCAACAAAGGTGGCTGCCAACTCCAACTCTTCTTCAACAATGGTGGCTGCCAACCTTTGACATCTTGTATGAATGCACATGTTTGGTGCAATACCAAATGGTTGTTGCACATTAATGGCAATCAACCTAACAATCACCCCCTTTGCCATTCATGTAGGGCAACTGTCCTCTTTCTTCTTCAACACAAGCTTGCATCTTACAGCTCTTCCAAGCTTTCCATTTTGAGAGCGTTTGTGGCCAAGTTTACAGGTACTTACCAAACCTTTCAATCATCAAAGTAACCTAAGCACACCTTTTCTCACACAAAAGGATCACTATAACCAGATGGTCGGCCACATCACATCTGAATAGTGTTAACGCTTGTCTCTGGAACAACATTCCCCTTCGAGCGTGCTCGGTCCGGAATGATTCATCAAGCCTCACATCAAGGCTTACAACACCCCCTCAAACGGATATTTCAAGTGCGACAGTCATTATTTGAGTATCTCAATATGATCACAAGCTCACCACTCTTCCAAGAGTTTACTCATCTAGGAGTTGCGTCTGCCCTCTGTTTCACCCTAGAAACCACGCCTTACTTCTCCATGAGTCTCCTACTCTTAGTCTCAAGAGTCCAGGTAGCTTTCCACCTTTAACCATGGGGGCAGCCCATAAAAGGTTTACCATATCTGTCTTCATACTCTGAGTATTACAATGCCATTACCGAGCCCACCACCCTGACAAGAGTCAACTTGTTCTCGGAACCTGCGCATGCCCTTCCGCTCCTTCATAGCAGCCGCGCCTTAATGCTCCACAAGTCATCCACTTATTGTCCAAGGCAAATGTCTTCTAGCTCATTGATCTTTAGCATGGGGGCAATATCCATGAAA
>SRLM01001445.1:1483-17682 GCA_015708895.1 Populus ilicifolia | reverse complement strand
TGTGCAGAACTGCTGACGTGGCTGATGACGTGGACAGTCACCCCGCCGGCGCGTGCGGCGGTTTCCGACGTCCGATTTCGACGCGGTTTTCACCAGTGGCTTCGTCTCTTCCTCCTCTACACAATGGTATGGTCAAAACACAATTTTGACAACTTTCATTTTTGAGCAAAATCAAACATCACGTTAAAACCATGTGCTCTGATACCAATTGTTGGGGAATTCGACCGGTGATGTTCTGATACTTGCTCATAGGAGGCCAAGCACACTAACACAATATTTAACGTGGTTCGGCAAAACCACCTACATCCACGGGAGAAGTCAATATATTTAGAGATAGAGAAAGAATACAAAACAAATACATGGAGGAGAATGATAACTTCATTCTACTCTACTCCCAGCCCTCTCTTTGCTGTCATTACAGCTGCTGCAATGGCAGCAGCCTTGCTGCCATTGCAGCTCTCTCTTCCTCTCTACTCTCTTCACATTCTCACAATTCTCTTCGCTCATTTTGCTCTCTAACATATGCCTCTATTTATAGGTATTTATGGAGGCTTTTCTTCAACAAAGGTGGCTGCCAACTCCAACTCTTCTTTAACAATGGTGGCTGCCAATCTTTAACATCTTATATGAATGCACATGTTTGGTGCAATATCAAATGGTTGTTGCACATTAATGGCAATCAACCTAACATATTATATACAAGTGTCTTTTCATTGTCTGTTTCTAGAGCCGATAGAGGGTGACATTTGCGATGCAGTAGCTCGCGCACACAGGGAAAAAAAAAACAACGAGACCATGACAATCGTAATATTTTTTTTCTGGCAGTCAAAGGAGCAAACCTTAGTTTAAACACGACAGGTTTAGGAATTATAGACACAGATCAGCGCATCGATGTTCTTATAAGATAAAATTAACATGGGTGTCTTGGTCCAGGAAGATTGTGATTGGCTAGTTTCATGCTGAATTCATGAGTTATTGAGAGTTAAAAAATCTTGAAAAACCTCTTGTGGTATATTAAATCACGAATATCTTGTGATGGGTTGTCATGCTTATTGCATTCCTTCATTGTTGTGCCAAAGAAAGCTTTTTTTTTTCTCCCAATACTTACCCTCCATGACTTGATGCTTCTCTTCTCTGAAGCTTTTGGGGGTATTTAATTATTTCCTTTCTCTCTTTTGGCTTCAGAGGCAGGATAACATTTATTTCTAATATTGAGTTTGCCTGCTGCTGATTCATATTGGTTTGTTGTTATCTTCGGTTGCAAGGGCTTGCATTTCTCAAGGCTAGCTTGCCAGAGAGAGGATACGGAAAGACGTTGAACTTTTAGCCTGTAAGCCCTCCCTGATCAATCGTTAATTTTTTATTATTGGTTTTCCTGTTGCATATTGTCGAATTTTCAATACGATAAAGGAGAACAAAGACTGCCGTTTCACCTTTTCATGTATTCTGTGTTCAAGACTTCAAATTGCAGTATAATCCTCCCGCTTTTTTGAAGGAATCTTCCTTCCTTCAATATATGACTGCCTTTGTTCTACCGTTTTTGCATAACACTGGCCGGAATGTCATTTCCCTTCCTGTATAAATCACATTAAAAAACAATCTTTTTCTATAATGCAAGTCAATTAGGTGAATGTTACTTAATTTCTTCGGCATCAAAGCCTTAACTCTTGGCATAATACAAGCAATCATGCTTCATGCCTCAATCAACGTGAGTTCTCTCATTTTATTTCTTTCCTTATCCGAGTAATGTCCTTCTGCATACATCAGTAAGGACCCAAATTGTTCCCTTTTCTTCTTTTTGGTATATATTTGCTTCTTGCTTCTTTGGTTACAGACTAGAGTGGTCGCAGTGACAATGTTATGAAAACTCAATTTCTTAATTTTGTTCAATGCAGTGGAGGCATTGAAAGAAATGACTCTTTATAGAGAGATGTAACTGACTAATTACTTTGGAGACAGATCTAATGCCCTGTGAGATTTTCTTGTTTCTTTTTAAACTTGAACTGGCTTCTATGATGATCTGTTTTCATATTGACTTATTTTGCACTAGTTTTTGGGGAGCATTGCATGCACAGAACAATGTATTTTTGCTGAAGCATACCACCAGCACTATTTGAAATTTTCTACTATACATTGGGTATTGTTTGACAGCGGCCTCGGTTTGCTTGTATTTGGCCTCATTTTCCTTTTCTACCATGACTGTATTTATAGTTTATAAAGGGGAATGATGATATATGCTCTATCTCTGAAATTTATCGTGTAAGATGCTACCTATTGAGAAGAATATATGTAATTCTTTGTACCATCAAAGCTACCTCCTCAAGAAAGCAAGAAGCTCATCGACTTAATGAATCCTGCCTCTGACAATCTATTAATTCTGGTTCAGGTGGAAGAAGCAACAAGTACAAGTCGACTGAGCATCTAGTTACTAGTCCTTCAATCATTTCTGCACCAATTTTTCTTTCTTCTAGCATCATTTGAAGTAAGTTCTCCACTACCCTTCAAATCATTACGTATCATTCACCTAATTGCATATGTATCATCGAAGAATTAGATTATCCTGGACTTCTTAAGGAGGCAGATTGCGCAACAGCAAAAACACTCCATTCCAAAGAGGATTAGACATGGAGCATGTTGATGAAAGACAAGGTATGAATTTCACTACATGATATCCACTCCTGGAGCATAAATAAGATCCAACACAATATCTTATAATTTCTAAATGCTTAGGTATGAATTTCACTACTTGATATCCACTCCTGAAGCATAAATAAGATCCAACACAATATCTTATAACTTCTAAATGCTTAGAATTTGATAAATACTTTTTAGGATTTGACATGATTTTGCATGTATAACTGATGTGTACATACTGCCAATCGGAGTGTGATAATCGGTGAAGGATGAGGAGAAACTGAAAACGGATCCTCTTGGAGTAAAACCTGTTACTCCACTAACCTTCCCCTGCATTTAATAATTTTACAAAATTATTCTCTCCCTCTTTAGTTTTATATCATTTGCACTGACAATATATACAACACGTCCAGCCAGTGAATCCACGTGTGGGTGTTCAGCCATGGCCAGTAAGCCTCATTACAAGTCTTTCAAATTCATCGACAACTCTCGGGAGAAAAGGGGATTAGAAGGGGATAAGGATACTGCTTTAGAACTACAGAGACAGAAGGGAGAAGCAGTGGCCAGAAACCAATCAGGAGTAGATGCCATTATGGCTTGGGTGAATCCTGTACATGGAACAGAATATTCAACCAGCCTCAGTGAATTGGAAGAAAGTAGAGGAAGAAGGAAGATTTACATTAAAAGCAATGTGATGGATTCTGACATGCCAGAGATGGTTGCCTTTTTTCAAGACAGCAATTATCATTTTGTGAAGGACATTTTCATGAATGGAGAAGTTCACTGCGAGGATATCTGTTCCGTTGAAAATTGCCAATTAGACCATAATAGTATCTCTTCCATACTGAACTTTGATGTAGAAAGTAGCAGTACATCAACCGTTGGAATTCAGGATTCAGTTCCATCCATTTCAAATGAGTCAAAATATGTGGCAGATGATGACTGCCATAATCTTTTGATTAATCAACATGGTTCCAGAATGTCGATGAAAGATTTTGATGGACAAGAATATGTTTTGGTAGAAAAGAACGTACACGGATCTCATATGGTTAAAAAGGTCAGTGATCACTTCTCTACAAACTTTAAACATTTGATAACAATGGACACGAGGTTGAACAAAAGGCTAAAATTTGGTAAACCTCGATTTGTATATCTTTTTGATCATTTTAGGTTAATGTGGATGGATTCATCGATGGTTCAGCTATATGGTTTCCAGGAACAGTATATTCTTAGAATTGTATGTAGTTTCTTAAGCATTTCCTGAAGCATGAAATCAACTAGATTAGATTTTGATAGCACATCAGTTAGTACTGTATCCCATAGACTTTTGCTTACTTCGAATGATGATGATGTGTGTGTTTGAGAGAGAGAGAGGCAGAGAGGACAGGTTTTTGTTATCTTGCAATGCTGGTTGTTGTGGACGGCAAGAACTAGCTTTAAGACATGCGTGGGTACTGTTGCCTTACAACTTGGGCAATAATGATGTTTCGATTCACAGGATTGTGAAGCTGAATAATGTCTATCTATTGAGTTTGGATTTTGTCATAGCTGGAGCTGGTGACACACCATGTTTAGTTGCTGTCCGCTAGAGTAGACACTACTTGCTTAACCTGATATTTTTTCTGCATGTTCATAGAGCTGATACAGATCCTTGGCACCCTTTCATAAATTTTGACATAGGATTTCTTAGAAATTATAGGTTCCAAGTAAAGAAGCAATACTGTCAAGCTCCATTGTATTATACAGAACTGAAGAAGTTTATTATGACTGCCCTACGAGTGCAGCCACCTTCAGAAATGAGGTGGACGACACAATAAGCAACACAGAGGCAGATTTTGAACTAGTCGTTGAAACTGAAAGCATGTCCAAGCCTGAAGATGGGATGTCAGGAACCTTAACAAGTTCAAGTCGAAGTTTGGGTGATGAGAATGTTCGAGGAAAGTCGAGTTTCTTTGCAGTTGATCCCCCTCCAGGCCTGACCTACTCAGAAGGTCCTATATATTGTGGAAGTGTCAGCTCGCATTCGTTTGCGTTTCCCATGTAAATCCTTTGTTTTTTGTGTTGATGCTCAAATGTTAATGCTTTCCCGAATGTAAATCCTATTTATTTTTCTTTCTCAGTCACTCCACTAATTTGTTAATCCTTGTGCTCGCTTTTGTATAGATTGCCCTCAGAATGGGCTGGCAGTCCTGAAAGAATGGCAAGCACTGACCAAGGACAATTTCAAAGGCATCATCGTTGGAGAATGCGTTTTCTTTGCTGCAAATTCTGAGTGACATAAATTTCACTGTTCTGTTATTTTGCTGTTTCTGTATATTTCATGGTGTGCTTCCTTGATTGACAGAATTCACGATGTAAACATTAATTACTTGCACCATCACGACACAAATAATTATTTTTCTGTGGAGCAGATATAAACTGTTTTGTCAGCACATCTTTTGACAGATTCTTCAACGTGATTTTTCCTTGGAAGATATTGAATTTGCTCTTTATTCAGATCGGATAATGGTGCCAATGCATGCCATGCTTGTTTCCGTGCTTCCATTTTTAGTTCTCCCATAGAATGAGCTCACGTAACACTGTTGTTATTCTGCTTTTCTTTGCTCATCATTAGTTCTTCCGGAGCTTAAGAGACCGGCAACGATTTTGTAGCTGCGTAGATTTTTTTTCATTTTCCTTCGGAGGAGTATTAATGTAATTTAGGATATATTTCATACTTCCCTATAATATATGATTAGAGCTGATACGCTTCATCACTGCAACGCGGGACATCCCAAATATTTTCCTATATTCTACAGGCTGCATTACACACACACACTTCTTATTCTTTCTACGTTCATCTATCTAAGCTTATAGCAAGAAGGAAACCCGATTAAAGATCTTTATATATATATATATATATATATGTGCGCGCGCGCGCGCAAGTGATAACAACATGCAACCAAGAATCTCGGATAAAAAAATATGATAAAAAATTATTATTTTTACAAAAATTCAAATGTCTTTGTTCTTCTCAAAGTAAAAATTAAATTAAAGGAAACTTGTTCGTACATCGTGCAAGGCGATAAGCAACTAAGCAGACAAGGGGCACAACTCTAAAGGGTATATAATCGGAGCAATCTTTAAAAACAAATCTAGTTAAGCATACTTCATCAAAGAGAAAAGGAAGAAAATCCAAATAAATAATAAAAAGATATATAAAAATATCCTCTAATTATTTTCTATTATATAATTCTCGTATAGCCTATAAATTATCATAGATAAATAGGTAGATAATACATGAAAAATCCATCAATTAGAGATGTGATATTAGTACTTGATAGCTTAAACAAGAAAATTAAGCACTCAACCACTTACAAAAAAACAAGGAAAAAATAATTTGTGTATTGAAAATATTTTTATTAAACATATAATAAAATCAAACTTGTAAGAAGACAATAATGCATAAGAAATAATTAGGAGATCATATTGAAATAAGGTAGGATTGATTTTGAAATAAAATAAAAATAAATAAAGGAAGAAGAAACGAGATCAGTAATTTAATTAGTTCACCTCTTTGGAACTTGTTCATCAAAATAAAATTAGAAAATCCGTGCATAATCTCAAAATAATTTGTGAAATATACATGACATAAGGAGCAAAAATGCTATGAAAAATAAACGTATGTGTCAGCTATTATAGCTGAGGAGCCTTGTTAAAGAGCATGAACGGGGATACTCTGAGTCCCCCCTCCCCTGGTTTTCTTTATTGCAGTTGTTTTTCTAAACTTTTGTTTGACGTATCTTATTAAAATTAACTTTTAAAAGATTGTTTATATTAAGAAAGTCCTAGCAAACGAAAAGTATGTCTAACTATTATAAAATTAAAACTAAAAATTAAATATTGATGAGCTGAAGTCACTTAAAGCCAGTTAAGTTATTCGTATTTTTTTTATTTTTAAAATATTTTTGAAAAAATTATTTTTTTATTTATGTCAAATTAATATTTTTTAATATTTTTAAATTATATATTAAAAATAATTCTTTAAAAATAAAAAATATTAATTAAATATATTTTTAAAAAATAATGAGAACCACACTGAGAGAAGGGGGGGGGGGGATTGGGGAGTGGCTTCGCGCGCAAAGGCACCAGCACCAGCCACAAATAGCACGAGTAATGGTCACCGAACTTAAGGTGATGCCTTAAAACACAAGCGAACCTAACCGCCAGGGTCCCTTCATACTGAAACCAGGCCCAAAACTCGACACAGAGTGTAGTGACCGTTGCTTCATGGCCGGGGGTTGGGGACAGGAGTTCTGTTTTTCTTTTTAGTGTGCCAAATTGCAATTCTCACTATGTATGTCCTGGGGTAGGTGTTCTGATTTTTTTACTGTACCAAATTAAGGTTTTTTTTTGTGGAAATGTAGTTGAAATCATATTTTTTTTTTAAGTTTTATTATATAAAATCTGTTTAGAAATGTAGTTGAAATCATGTTTTTTTAAGTTTTATTTTTTTATTAAAAATTATTTTTTTATGTTTTTAAATAGTTTTAATATGTTAATATCAAAAATATTTTTTTAAAAATAAACTAAAATGATTTTGATACATTTTCAAATGAAAAAAACTTTGAACCATAACCGTAACTACAATTTCAAACAAGTCTTTAATACACCACTATAAAATCTACAAATACAAATAAAATCATCAACAAAAATATTTCGTTGATATTTTGGCATGGTATTTACTGACCGAATTGTTCTCATCGCTTTTGTTGTTGGTATTTATCGACAAACTATTTCTATTGGTAAATATCAAAGGAACCTCATTCAAAATAAAAGAAATTTAAAAAAAAAAACCAAAAACATGATGTCATGTAATTTTTTATGGATGCTTTTATCGAAGAAATTCCAATTGGATTCAAACAGAAAAATGTCGCATAGTGACATGTTGATTAGACTTAAAAGTATATTTTTATCAAGATTTTGTATCATTATTTTGCACTTGAAGTATCAATAACTCCTTTAAATAGAACATGTTTTATAATAACAAGTTTAATAATATAAAATACATGTAATATATGGTAAATATTCCTTTTAAATGTATACCTATCACATATATCAAAGAATTGATTGATGAGTTTAACTATTAATATTGAGAAGACAAATAGAGGCCTAAGCTTAGAAAACAGATACTAGTTGAATTCAAATTGAAAAACCATTCGATTATTGGATCATCACTAGAGATGTTGAACTTAGATTTAGGTATGGTTCATATTAATATAAAGTTAAAACATAGGTCTAAAACTTTCATGAGAGTTTAAAATTCAAAAAGACCATTTTCAAGTTTAAATTATTACAACAATAATGAAGTCAGAATCTGTCATACAGCCCTGATACTGTTCAGTGTTTAATGCATATCTCGAGTTCTAGAAATCCAAATGATCTCATTCTTGTTTTGTTGGAAAGTTAATACAATTTCTCAACACTTTCTTGAAGATTATCTGTTCAAATTCTGATGTTAGCAATGATATTTTTGGCAGACAAAAAGATAAGGATTGTTACCAACACAAGAGATGGTCACTCACTCAACAATTAGTTATCAAATTAATAGTTTTGAATTTTGACTTATAAAATAAAGTATTTGTCATGTATTTAAACATCTTGGTTTTTAGATCAAGATCATATTCTTACTCTCTTTCTTTATATTTTCATAATGTTTAAGTTTTATTTTTATTAATCTCTTGTTTATACCTTTCATTTCCTTTACTATACTTATATAATCATGTTCTCCTTTTGTTTATTTATGTTTCTCTTCTTCATTATATTTAGCTAAGTTTATTATATCAAAGTGAAAAGGTTTCACTAATGATGTTAGGATAAGTATAATATAAACTTAATATGGACTTCAATAATTATATCTTAAACAATTTGCTATTAACATATCTTACTATTTTTATCTTTTCAATTCTTAATACTTTACTTGTTAAATGATTAATCTAAATTTATGTTATATAACACTTGGCACAACAAATACTTGGCATTTTTACAACCAATCATATGGTATAACCTACACTTATGCTATGGAAAAACCTTTATTTATTGTTAACATAAGTTAGTATCATGAATTCCTAACAATATTTAAAATTTTGGTGTTACTTAAATAAAATAATTAATATGATCATGTTGATAATTTATAATAAACTATTAATGACAAATCATCCAATTGGACCTTTTTTGTGTTGGTTTCCAATTGAGTAATAAATAGTATTTATATTATACTTATTTGAAATACCATTAGTAGATCGTCTAACCTTGATAATTATTTTTATCATTATTTAATCATCACATTAATCTTACATCTCAAAGTCTTCTTTAACTCACCACCACCACCACCACCACCACCATTATTATTATTATTATTTATAATTTATATAATTAACTTTTCTTTGTTTCAACCCTAGTTTTTTTGGTTTATTTATTACTTCAACACTCTTATATTTGGGAGAAGATATCAACTCTTTAATCATATTAAGCTCTTGGTGACATTGTTGGGGAGGTAAATTCCTATATAAATTATAATATTTATTTTATTTTTTTACTTTTCTTGTATCTAACTTTTGTTTGTTTTGTTTTGTTTTCTTCTTCTTTTTATTTTCTTCTTCCTTTTATTCTCTTCTTACACGTGCATGAGAGTTTTGTCATGTACATTAAGTGGTAGACTTTGTAAGGTATCCTCATCATTTTTAAAAAATATAGTCGAATAAAATAATCAGTCATTACATAATAAGAATAATCGAGTCAAAACACTTAGACTCTACATGAATCTTATAAGAACAAATGCACCACTATGTATAGTTTTCCCTCCTGATGCATCTCATTTTAATTTTAAACCATACATTATTCAACTTTCAACTTCTTTTCATGATGAGGTTTAGAAAATTCATACTTGCATTTAAGAGAATTTGAGAAAGTCTATACCACCTATAATAACTCAAATTATAACATGAACACAGTCAAATTAAATATTTTTTCTTTTTCATTAAAAGATAAAACTAAAATATGGCTACAAAATTTGAGACCAAGATCCATTCGTGCTTGAGATAAAATGCAACAACAGTTTTTAAAAAAGTTTTTCCCTTCTTGTAACTCATGCTTTAAACAATTTTCAAAGGCCCAATCATAGCTCATACTCGTAAACATACAACCCTAGTTAGAGAAATCACTCAAATTTCAGTTGGAAGAGTGATAACAATAATGCATAAACATCATAGCCATCATTTCAAGTAGACTATAATTTTTAAAATTCTTATTGATATACACCTCCTCATACTCTACCTTTTAGAAGAAATATTGAGGAAACATTGCATGTATTCATTGAAAACTAGGAGATAATCAACATTTAAAATGTTCAAACCATGACAGATTTAAAAGATGCTCTTGTAAAATTGACATCTGCTCTTAGTTTTCAAGAGAAAGGTAAGTTTCTATCTTAACTATAGCAAAATCCCAAGGGGAAAAATGCAATGCAAGTAGTTCTGAAAGTTAACACATGAATCAAGTCAAATTAGTCATCACTCTTTGTAGTAGTAAGGTTATTGAAAAACTCATTCTTAAACCTTATGAGAAAGATGATGAGTTAATCTATGAGGGTAATAAAGAGTTTAAATCCAAACATTATAAAGAAAA
Organism: Populus ilicifolia; assembly: GCA_015708895.1. Taxonomy (NCBI): domain Eukaryota; kingdom Viridiplantae; phylum Streptophyta; class Magnoliopsida; order Malpighiales; family Salicaceae; genus Populus; species Populus ilicifolia. Next base: position 7,383 of record SRLM01001445.1, on the reverse strand, counting down.
GACCGATTCCCCACCTGCACTTCCATTTGCTTATGTCATGACCAAACAAAGAAAAGTTGACATAACTAAAAGATTAATATCTTCTCCCAAGTGCAGGAGTGTCAAAGTAATAAATAATTAGGCAAGACCGGTGTCGAACCACAAGGAAGTTAATTGTACAAATTATAAACAACAATTATAAACAACAACAATAGTAATCACAACAACAATAATACTAATAGGAATAATAATAGTAGTAGTAGTAGTAGTAGTAGTAACAACAACAATAATAAAGAAAAAGAAGAAGATGAGAACTTTGAGATGAAATATTAAAGCAAGGATTAAACAATGATAATAACAAATGTCAAGGTTAGAGGTTCCACTAATGGTATGTCAAACAAGTATAGTATAAACTCTTATTATTCAATTGGAAACCACACACAAAGGAGATTTCAATCAGATTATAGATTGTTAACATGATTATATTAGTCATCTTATTCGATTAATGCTAATACTTGTAAATCTTGTCAAGCAATTCATGATTATAACTTATGTTAACAACAATCAAGTTCCTTTCATAACTCAGGTGTCAGTTATACCATCCAATATAGGCTATGAAAGTGCCAAGCATTTGTTGTGCCAAGCATTTGTTGTACCAAGTGTTATACAACATAAATCAAGATTAGTAATTTAACAAGCAAAGTATTAAAGAGTGAACAAGATAACAAATACAAAACATGTTAGTATCAAACATTAAAGTCCACATTAAATTTACACTATACTTATTTTTACACCATTAATGTAACCTTTTCACCTTGACATAATAAACTTAGCTAGACATAATGAAGGAAAGAAAAATAAATAAACAAAACAAGAACATAAATAAGATAAAAGTTAACTAAGTAAAGGAAAGGAAATAAAAGGCATAAACTTGATATTAATGAAAGCAATGCATAAACAATACAAAGAGAGAAAGCAAGAGCATGATCTTGATATGAACACCAAGATGCTTAAATGCATGGTAAATGCCTCCTTTTATAGGCCAAAATTAGGAACTATTGATTTGATGACTAATTAATGAGTAGGAGGCCAACTCTTAACTTGGTGACAATCCTTATCTTCTTTTGTCTATCCAAAATGTCATTGATAACTTTAAAATTGAAACCACTTAAAAACATGAAAGTTGTAAAAAATTATCTCAGCTTTCGTGTGTAAAAAGTGTAGATCATTTTGACTTCTAGACTCTAGATATGGCCAAAATACTGAATAGTGCTAGGGCTGAAGGATAGATTCGAACTTCTTTGTTATTGCTCCAATTTGAACTTGAAAATGACCTTTTTTAGATCTTGGACTCCATATGAAAGTCGTAAGCCTATGTCTTACCTTTCCATCCATATAAATAGACCTAAATCTAAGATCTACAGCTTTGGATATGATCTAATTACTGAATAGTGTTCTAGTTTGGACTACACCGACATCTCTTTTCTAAGTTTGACCATCTTTTTGTCCTTTCAATTTCAATTCTTAAATTCATCAATCAATCCTTTTATTTATGTGATAGACCTACATTTAAAATTAATATTTACCATAAATTAAAGGTATCTTATATTATTAGATATATTATTATAAAACATGTTTTAGTTAAGGAATTATTAATACTTCAAGTGCAAAATGATGATATAAAACCTTGATAACAATGCACTTTTAAGCATCAATCAAAAGTTGATCACAACTCTAAAATCTTTAAAATAGGTAAGGATCAATATACTTTTGTTGGATGCTATTAAACAGATATCTTCTTATGCTAAATTTTTAAAAGATTTGAGCACTGTAAAGAGAAAATATTTGAATGTGAAACCTTTTTAGCTAAATAAATAATTGTTATTGTTCAGAACAATAACGTTTTGAAATATAAAAACCCTAGTTGTCCTATAATTTTTTGGTATATTGGAAAACATAAAATTGAATGAGCTTTACTTGATATTGAAGCTAGTGTGAATTTACTTTTATATTTAGTTAAAAAGTGAAGTCATTAAGCTTCTGGATAATAGAATCATTTATCCTATTTCTGATAGCAAATGGGTAAGTCCTACCCAAGTTGTACCTAAGAAGTCTAGAGTCACTGTAATAACAAAAAAGAAAAATGAGTTAATTCCAACTAAGACTATTACTAGTTGGCGTATGTCCATTGACTATAAAAAACTTAATTCAATGACTAGAAAAGATTTTTTTTTTTACTTTTCATGGACCAAATCATAAAAAGAGTTGTAGGTCATGAATGTTATTGTTTCTTGGATGACTATTCATGTTACAACCAAATTGAAATTGTATTGGAAGATCAAGAGAAGACTACTTTCACATGTCTATTTGGTACTTTTGCATAAAGAATGCCTTTTGGATTATGTAATGCACCAACCATGTTTCAAAGATGCATACTCAGTATATTAGTGATATTGTTGAATGTTTTCTTGAAATTTTTATAGATGATTTTTCTATTTTTGATGATTCATTTGATGATTGTTTGACTAACTTAGAAAAGGTTTTGAGCAAGTGTGAAAAGAAGAATCTTGTACTAAATTGGAAAAAATATCACTTATGGTAACAAACAACATTTTACTTGGTCACATTATTTTAGCATAAGAAATTGAGGTTGACAAATCTAAAATCAAGTTAATTACTAACTTGCCAACACCAAAATCTATTAAAGATATTAGATCATTCTTAGGATATGCTGGTTTTTATAGAAATTTCATCAAAGATTTTCATGTAATATATTTTTGAATGGGCTGAACATTATGAAGAAGACTTTGTTAAACTTAAAAACTTCCTTACTTCTGCTTCTTATTAGTCATTGCCTTTTAAAATAATGTATGATGCTAGTGATTATGTTGTGGGTGCTGTTTTAGGACAAAGAAAAGATAAAAAACCTTATGTGATTTATTATACAAGTAAAACTTTAAATAATGCTCAAATGAATTACACCACCACTGAAAAAGAATTACTTGCAGTAATGTTTGCATGTGAAACATTCAGGTTTTATCTTGTTAACTCACCTATTGTTGTTTTTAATGATCATGTAGCATTGAAATATCTTCTTTCTAAGAAAGATTTTAAAGCTACATTGTGCGATGGATTTTTTTACTTCAAGAATTTAATATCATAATCAATGACAAGAAAGGCACCAAAAATATTATTGCAAATTATTTGTTAAGATTGATGACACGACGAAAAGATTAATGTCTTCTCCCAAGTGTAGGAGTGTCGAAATAATAAATAACCCGGCAAGACCGGGGCTGAACCACAGGGAGGATATTGTACAAATTATAAATAACAACAATACAACAACAACAATAATAACAATAACAACAATAACAACAACAACAACAACAACAACAACAACAATAATAATAATAATAATAATAATAATAATAGTAGTAGTAGTAGTAGTAATATGAAAGAGAAGAAGAAGAAGAAGATGATGATGATGATGATGAGATATTAAAGTAAGGATTAACAATGATAATAACAAATGTCAAGGTTAGAGGTTCCACTAATGGTATGTCAAACAAGTATAGTATAAACTCTTATTGTTCAATTGGAAACCACACATAAAAGAGGTTCCAATCAGATTAAAGTAAGGATTAACTCTTATTGTTAACAAGTATAGTATAAACTCAAGTGATCTGCGACAACATTTTCGCTGCCTTTCTTATCTTTAATTGTGATATCAAATTCTTGAAGTAACAAAATCCACCGCACCAATCTAGCCTTAGAATCTTTCTTAGAAAGAAGATATTTCAATGCTACATGATCCCTAAAAACAACAACAGGTGAGCCAACAAGATAAGACCTAAATTTTTCACATGCAAATACTACTGCAAGTAATTCTTTTTCAGTGGTGGTATAATTCATTTGAGCATTATTTAAAGTTTTACTTGCATAGTAAATTACATAAGGTTTCTTATCTTTTCTTTGTCCCAAAACAGCACCTACGGCATAATCACTAGCATCACACATTATTTCAAAAGGTAATGACCAATCAGGAGGTTGAATGACAGGAGCACAAGTAAGCAAGTTTTTAAGTTTAACAAAGGCTTTTTCACAATGTTTAGTCCATTCAAAAATATTATCCTTTGTTAGAAAGTTACTTAAAGGCTTAGATATTATGCTAAAATCTTTGATGAACCTTCTATAAAAACCAGCATGTCCTAAGAATGATCTAACATCTTTAATAGATTTTGGTGTTGGCAAGTTTGCAATTAACTCGATTTTAGATTTGTCAACCTCAATTCCTTTTTATGAAACAATGTGACCAAGTACAATGCTGTTTGTTACCATAAAGTGATATTTTTCCCAATTCAGCACAAGATTCTTCTCTTCACACCTGGCCAAAACCTTTTCTAAGTTAGTCAAACAATCATCAAATGAATCGCCAAAAATAGAAAAATCATCCATGAAAATCTCAAGAAAATTTTCAACCATATCACTAAATGTACTAAGCATGCATCTTTGAAATGTGGCTGGTGCATTACATAATCCAAAAGGCATCCTTGAATATGCAAAAATACCAAATGGACATGTGAAAGTAGTCTTCTCTTGATCTTCCAATGCAATTTCAATTTGATTGTAACCCGAATAGGCATCTAGGAAACAATAAAATTCATGACCTGCAACTCTTTTTAGGATTTGATCCATGAAAGGTAATGGAAAATGATCTTTTCTAGTCATTGAATTAAGTTTCCTATAGTCAATACACATGTGCCAACCGGTAACAGTTATAGTAGGAATTAACTCATTGTTCTCATTTGTTATCATAGTGACTCCAGACTTTTTGGGTACAACTTGGGTAGGACTCACTCATTTGCTGTCAGAAATAGGATAAATGGTTTCATTATCTAGAAGCTTAATGACTTCATTTTTCACTACTTCTTTCATATTAGGATTTAGCCTTCGTTGTATTTCTCTAGAGGGTTTAGCATTTTCCTCCAAATAAATTCTGTGTGTACAAATCAAAGGACTAATTCCTTTTATATCAGCTATGGTCCATCCTACTACATTTTTGTGCATTTTCAGAGTTTGTAATAACTTACCTTCTTGATGTGCATTAAGTTTGGAAGAGATTATTACCAGAAAAGTTTCATTTTCTCCCAAAAATGAGTATTTAAGATTAGATGACAATAGCTTCAAATTAGGTTTGGGTGGTTGAACACTTGAAGGTATGGATTTAATTGATTGTGGTGGCAATTCCTCAATTTGTGGCCTCCAATTACTTGTCTTTGATTCTTCCTGAAAATAAATCATTTGCAAATAATCAGATTCATCAATCTCAATTTCACTAGAAGTGGTTGGAAATTGATCATAAATTAATTTTTCAGTAAAGTCCACTTCTTGTAAATCATTATCATCTCTAGGTTGCTTGCAAATGTTAAAAATATTCATTTCCAATGCCATGTTTCCAAATGATAGCTTCATCAGTCCATTCCTACAATTAATCAATGCGTTAGAAGTTGCAAGAAACGAACGTTCTAAAATAACAGGAAATGAATTACGTACTTCAACAAGTTGTGTGTCCAAGACAACAAAATCCACAGGATAAATGAATTTATCGACTTGTACTAACACATCTTTAATTATTCCTCTAGGCACTTTTACAGATCTATCAGCAAGCAAAAGAGTTATAGAAGTTGGTTTTAACTCACCTAGATTGAGACTCTGAAAAACTGAATATGGAAGTAAATTCACACTAGCACCAAGATCAAGTAAGGCTCTTTCAATTTTATGCTCTCCAATAAAGCAAGAGATTGTAGGACAACCAGGGTCTTTATATTTTAAGGCATTATTTTTCTGAAGAATAGCACTTACTTGTTCGGCTAGAAAGGCTTTCTTTTTCACATTCAGTTTCCTCTTCACAGTGCATAGAT
>SRLM01001444.1:0-21906 GCA_015708895.1 Populus ilicifolia | reverse complement strand
AACATGAAACTTCTAGGCAATTGTCTCAGCTTTCTTGTGTAAACGATTTAGCTCATTTCGAATTCTAGAACTCCAGATATTACATTGCTCGGGCTGGAGGACAGATTCAGGCTTCTTTGTTGTTGCAATAATTTGGACTTGAAAATGGCCTTTTTAGATCTTGGGCTCCATATGAAAGTTGTAGGCCTATGTCTTACCTTTCCATCCATATAAAGTAGGCCTAAATCTGAGATCTATAACTCCAAATATGACCCAATTACCGAACAGTGTTCTGGTTTGGATTGCACCGACATCTCTTTTTTAAGTTTGATCATCTCTTTGCCTTTGTAATTGAAGTTCGTAAAGTCATCAATCAATCCTTTCATTTATGTGATAGGCCTGCATTTAAAATGGACATTTACCATAAATTATAGGTATCTTATATTATTAGATAGATTATTATAAAATGTACTTTAGTTAAGGAGTTATTGATACTTTAAGTGCAAAATGATGATATAAAACCATGATAAAAATGCACTTTTGAATACTAATCACACACACACTTCAATATATGATTGTGAGTTGCATATTGGATTATTCTTTTGTTAAAAGTAACAACTAAGGGAAAGGGATAGTATATAATTAAAAAAAGAAAAAAAAAGAAAAAAAAAAGAGAAAAAGAAAAAAAAAAGAATGATAATAATAAAAATGTAGATAAGTTTGGTTTCATAACCTCCCTAACCTAAGCAGTTAAGCTCGAAGGGGTGTTTCAACACCTAATACCCTAAAGTCAAGTGACTTGGGAGCTATTGGCCCAACGCTTGTTACATGGGTTGAGGAGAAAAACTTAAGGGAATCAAACATTGCACTATCTACATATCAATATCTGCGACCCGAGTTACTAAGCTCGTAGGGGTGTCTTAACACCTAATACCCTAAGACTAACTGGTCTGGAGTAATTAGCTGAAAGCTCGTTACATGAGTTAAAGATGCATGGTGTTTTAAATTATATGTATATTAAAAAAACAAAAAGAAGACAAAAATAATAATCCCAACCTAAGGAAGTTAACCTTAAACATTAGAACAAAAATTTTGTTTTCTTCCAAGAAAAGCCCTATAATTATGGGTTGATACATTGAGCACAAAAGAAAGGTTTATGAATATCTTGTTAAGAGGTATTCAACAGGAATATAAATCTAACAAGAGTTTGTTTATCCTGATAGAGTAATGGAAGTTAAATGATGAATACCTTGCTTTGTGGAATTTGCAAATTGTTTTTCTATTTTAACGCTTTGATTACTAGGGACTAGTAATAAGCTAGTTGGGGGGTGTGATTAGTACTCAAAAGTGTATTTTTATCATGGTTTTATATCATCATTTTGCACTTGAAGTATCAATAACTCTTTAACTAAAATACGTTTTATAATAATCTATCTAATAATATAAGATACCTTTAAATTGTGGTAAATGTCCATTTAGGCCTATCACAAAAATGAAAGGATTGATTGATGTCTTTAAGAACTTCAATTGCAAAGGCAAAGAGATGATCAACCTTAGAAAAGAGTTGTCGGTGCAATCTAAACCGGAACACTGTTCGGTAATCGGGTCATATCTAGAGCTATAGATCTCAGATTTAGGTCTACTTTATATGGATGGAAAGTTAAGACATAGGCCTACAACTTTCATATGGAGCCCAAGATCTAAAAAGGCCACTTTCAAGTCCAAATTGTTGCAACAACAAAGAAGCCCGAATTTGTCCTCCAGCCCTAGAACTGTTCAGTATTTTGGCCATATCTGGAGTTCTAGGAGTCGAAATGAGCTGAATGTCTTACACAAGAAAGCTGAGACAATTTCCTAGAACTTTCATGTTTTCAAGTGGCTCTATTTTTAATGTCATCAATGATGTTTTGGGCAGACAAGAGAAGATAAGGATTGTTACCAAGTCAAGGGTTGGCTACCTACTCATAAATTAGTCATCAAATCAATAGTTCCCAATTTTGGCCTATAAAAGGAGGCATTTTCCATGCATTTAGGCATCTTGGTGTCCAAATCAAGATCATGCTCTTGTTTTCTGATTAGTTCTCAAGAGTGCATTTTTATCATGGTTTTATATCATTATTTCGCACTTCAAGTATCAATAACTCCTTAACTAAAGTATGTTTTATAATAATCTATCTAATAATATAAGAACTGGAATACTGTTTGGTAATTCAGTCATATCTAGAGCTATAGATATCAGATTTAGGTCTACTTTATATGGATGGAAAGGTGAGACATAGGCCTACAACTTTCATATGGAGCCCAAGATCTAAAAAGGCCATTTTCAAGTCAAATTATTGCAACAACAAAGAAGCCCGAATCTGTCCTCCAGCCCGAGCACTGTTCAGTATTTTCGCCATATCTGGAGTTATAGAAGTCAAAATGAGCTGACTTTTTTACATAAAAAAGGTGAGACAATTGGCTAGAACTTTCATGTTTTTAAGTGGCTCTAATTTTGACGTCATCTATGATGTTTTGGGCAGACAAGAGAAGATAAGGATTGCCACCAAGTCAAGGGTTGGCCATCTACTCATCAATTAGTCATCAAATCAATAGTTCTCAATTTTGGCCTATAAAAGAAGGCATTTGCCATGGATTTAGGCATCTTGGTTTCCAGATCAAGATCATGCTCTTCCTTTCTCTCTTTGTATTTTTTGTAATGTTTATGCTTTTGCTTTTATTAATATCAAGTTTATGCCTTTCATTTCCTTTCATTTACTTAGTTAACTTTCATCTTCTTTTAGTTCTTATTTTGTTTATTTATTTTTCTTTCTTTCATTATGTCTAGCTAAGTTAATTATGTCAAGGTAAATGGGTTATACTAATGGTGTAAGAATAAGCATGGTATAAACTTAATATGGACTTTAATGTTTGATACTAACATGTTTTATATTTGTTATCTTGTTCACTCTTTAATACTTTGCTTGTTAAATGATTAATCTTGATTTATGTTGTATAACACTTGGTACAACAAATACTTGGCACTTTCATAGCCCATAATATATGGTATAACCGATACCTGAGCTATGAATGGAACTTGATTTGTTGTTAACATAAGTTATAATCATGAATGCTTGACGAAATTTACAAGTATTAGCATTAATTGAATAAGATGACTAATGTAATCATGTTAACAATTTATAATACGATTGGAACCTCCTTTGTGTGTGGTTTCCAATTGAATAATAAAAGTTTATACTATACTTGTTTGACATACCATTAGTGGAACCTCTAACCTTGACATTTGTTATTATCATTGTTTAATCTTTACTTTAATATTCTATCTCCGAGTTCTCATCATCATCATCATCATCTTCTTCTTTTTCTTTATTATTGTTACTACTACTACTACTACTACTACTAGTACTATTATTATTATTATTATAATAATAATTATTATTATTATTATTATTATTATTATTATTATTATTGTTATTATTGTTCTTGTTGTTATTTATAATTTGTACAATAACCTCCCTGTGGTTTGACCCCGGTCTTGCCGGGTTATTTATTACTTCAACACTCCTGCACTTGGGAGAAGACATCAATCTTTTCGTCGTGTCAAGTTTTTGGCGCCGTTGCCGGGGAGGTAAGCTTTGTATAAATTATAATATTTATTTTTTTTCTCTTTTTACTTTTTCTTGTATATAACTTTGTTTTTTTCTTTCTTCTTGTTTCTTCTTCTTTTGTTTTCCTTTTCCATTTCTTTTTATACTTTTGCCGGAGTTATGAAAGGAACTTGATTTATTGTTAACATAAGTTATAATCATGAATGCTTGATGAAATGTACAAGTATTAGCATTAATTGAATAAGATGTCTAATGTAATCATGCTAACAATTTATAATATGATTGGAACCTCCTTTATGTGTGGTTTCCAATTGAACAATAAGAGTTTATACTATACTTGTTTCACATACCATTAGTGGAACCTCTAACCTTGACATTTGATATTATCACTGTTTAATCCTCACATTAATATTCTATCTCCAAGTTCTCATCATCATCATCATCATCTTCTTCTTCTTCTCTTTCTTTACTACTACTACTACTAGTATTATTATTGTTATTATTATTATTATTACTATTACTACTACTATTATTGTTGTTATTGTTGTTATTGTTATTATTGTTGTTGTTATATTGTTGTTATTTATAATTTGTACAATAACTTCCTTGTGGTTCGAACCCGGTCTTGCCGGGTTATTTATTACTTCGACACTCCTGCACTTGGGAGAAGACATCAATCTTTTCATCGTGTCATTTTCTCTCTTTGTATTTTTTGTAATGTTTATGCTTTGCTTTTATTAATATCAAGTTTATGCTTTTCAATTCCTTTCCTTTGCTTTGGTAACTTTTATCTTATTTATGTTCTTATTTTGTTTATCTATTTTTCTTTCTTCCATTATGTTTAACTAAGTTAATTATGTCAAGGTGAAAAGGTTACACTGATGGTGTAAGAATAAGTAGAGTATAAACTCAATATGGACTTTAATGTTTGATACTAACATGTTTTATATTTGTTATCTTGTTCACTCTTTAATACTTTGCTTGTTAAATGATTAATCTTGATTTATGTTATATAACAATTGGTACAACAAATGCTTGGCACGTTCATAGCCCATACTGTATGGTATAACCGACACGTGAGCTATGAAAGGAACTTGATTTCTTGTTCACATAAGTTATAATCATGAATGCTTGATGAAATTTACAAGTATTAGCATTAATTGAATAAGATGACTAATGTAATGATGTTAACAATCTATAACATAATTGGAACCTCCTTTATGTGTGGTTTCCAGTTGAATAACAAGAGTTTATACTATACTTGTTTGACATACCATTAGTGGATCCTCTAACCTTGACATTTGTTATTATCATTATTAATCCTTACTTTAATATTTCATCTCAAAGTTCTCATGATCTTCTTCTTCTTTATTATTATTTTTGTTGTTTATAATTGTTGTTTATAATTTGTACAATTAACCTCCCTGTGGTTCGACCCCGTTCTTGCTGAGTTATTTATTACTTCGACACTCCTGCACTTGGGAGAAGACATCAATCTTTTTATCGTGTCATGGTGCTAGTGTGAATTTACTTCTATATTCAGTTTTTCAAAGTCTCAATCTAGGTGAGTTAAAACCAACTTTTATAACTCTTTTACTTACCGATAGTTCTATAAAAGTGCCTAGCGGAATAATTGAAGATGTGTTAGTACAGGTGGATAAATTCAGTTATCTTGTGGATTTTGTTGTCTTGGACACATAACCTGTTGAAGCACGTAATTCATTTCCTGTTATTTTAGGACGTCCGTTTCTTGCAACTTCTAATGCATTAATTAATTGTAGGAATGGATTGATGAAGCTATCATTTGGAAACATGACATTGGAGATGAATATTTTCAACATTTGCAAGCAACCTGGAGATGATAATGATTTACAAGAAGTAGATCATATTGATGAATTAGTTTAAGATCAACTTGAATCCACTTTAAGTAAATATGAGTTGGATGAATTGGAAGATTTACAAATGATTTATTCTAAGGAAGAAATCATGGATGAGAAAAGCACCAAAAATGTTGATGCGGATCTTTTGTCAACAGTGACAACAAATTCGACATCTGACATCACACCAATCGATGATTACTTTCCTAACGAATCCTTACTTTCTCTTAATCCAATGCCTTGTTATGATAAAAATATCAATTTTCTTGCTTTAGGAGATTTGTCAGCTGATTGGAGTACCTAAGACAAAGAAACGTTTTTGAACAAAGTGAAGAATTTTTATTATGATGACCCTAACTTATTCAAATATTGTCTCGATCAAATATTTCAAAGATTCATTCCCGACAATGAGGTAAGTAGTGTCATTAAACTTTGTCATTCTAAAACATGTGGAAGTTATTTCTCGTCAAAAAAGACAGCTGCAAAAATCCTTCAAAATGGATTTTTTTAGTTCACCATGTTCAAGGACAACCATGCATTCTGCAAAACTTGTGAAAATTATCAAAAAGTTGATACTGGTCAAAAAGTTTTGTTTTATAATTCTTAACTCTATGCATTCCCTAGAGAGCTAACATCAAGATGGAGTAATCCTTATGGGGACTGTGTTATTGAGAATTCAAAGAATGACAATATCTTTAAGGAAAATGGACATCGTTTGAAAGCTTACTTTGATAATTTTGCTAGTAAAAATGAATCAACTGATTTGAATGATCTTGTAGATAAAGGTTGATTATTTTATTTTTCTCACATTTTTTTTGTGTTTCTTTTGGAGTGATTTTTGCTAGTTTCTCTCATCTCAGTCAAATGGAAAATAATGGTACTCTGTCACTTAAGTTGGTTCTTTCAGTCTCCCACAATAACTGATATTTGTATATATATTTGTGCAATTCTTTGAATCTCTCTTCCAATTCTCATTTGAAAATGGACACTAATCTTGCAAAATTGAAAACATATTTTCCCGCTCTGCCTTAGAATGCGATTACAAAAATTTACCGTGCTAGATGTGCAAGATTAAGATTGTTAATGAATCATGAAATTCCTGAAGATATTCGCTAGTTGTTTGAAGCAAAGGTCTGATTTTCAGGTGAGTCCTCTAACTCCTTCATTTCACACAAGCCTAGAACAAGTAAAAGAACTTTTGCAAAGAAACGTCGTGCAAAACGATTGAAAGTGTGTCATCGATGTGCAAGATGGACTTGTAATGCACAATGTCGTTCTTTAGGAATGGTATTTATAAACCATTAAGATAAAATACAATTCATTAAGGATGGCCTGAGTAACATATGATTGTAGGTTGCATATTGGATTATTACATTATTTATATTCTTTTGTTAAAGGTAACAACTAAGAAAAATGGATAGTATATAATTAAAAAGAAAAAAGAAAAAAGAAAAAAAATGACAATAATAAAAATATAGATAAGTTTGGTTTCGTAGCCTCCTTAACCTAAGCAATTAAGCCCAAAAGGGTGTTTTAACACCTAATACCCTAAAGTTAACTGACTTGAGAGTTATTGGCCCAACGCTTGTTACATGGTTGAGGAGAAAAGCTTAAGGGAATCAAACATTGCACTATCTGCATATCAGTATCTATGACCCGAGTTAGTAAGCTCGTAGGGGTGTCTTAACACCTAATGCCTTAAGACCAACTCGTCTAGGAGTCATTAGCTGAAAACTCGTTACATGGGTTAAAGATGCATGGTGTTTTAAATTATATGTATATATATTAAAAAAAAGAAAAAAAAGATAAAAATAATAATCCCAACCCCAAGTTAACCCTAAACATTAGAACAAAAATTTTGTTTCTTCAAAGAAAAGCCCCATAATTATATATTGATAAATTGAGCATAAAAGAAAGGTTTATGAATATCTGGTTAAGAGGTATTGAGCAGGTATATAAATTTAACGAGAGTTTGTTTATCTAGATAGAGTAATGAAAGTTAAATGATGAATACCTTGCTTTGTGGAATGTGCAAATTATTCTTCTATTTTAACACTTTGATTACTAGGGACTAGTAATAAGCTAGTTGGGGGGTGTGATTGATACTTAAAAGTGTATTTTTATCAAGGTTTTATATCATCATTTTGCACTTGAAGTATCAATAATTCCTTAACTAAAGCATGTTTTATAATAATATATCTAATAATATAAGATACCTTTAATTTATGATAAATATTCATTTTAAATGCAGGCTTATTACATAAATAAAAGGATTGATTGATGAATTTAAGAACTGAAATTGAAAGGATAAAGAGATGGCTAAACTTAGAAAAGAGATGTTGGTGCAATCCAAACCGGAACACTGTTCGATAATTGGGTCATATCTGGAGCTATAGATCTCAGATTTAGATCTATTTTATACAGGCCTAAATGCATGGCAAATGCCTCCTTTTATAGGCCAAAATTGGGAACTATTGATTTGAATAATATAAGATATCTTTAATTTATGGTAAATGTTCTTTTTAAATGCAGGTCTATCACATAAATAAAAGGATTGATTTGATGAGTTTAAGAATTGAAATTGAAAGGACAAAGAAATTGCCAAACTTAGAAAAGAGATGCTGATGCAGTCCAAACTAAAACATTGTTCAGTAATTGGGTTATATCTGGAGCTGTAGATCTTGGATTTTGGCCTATAAAAGGAGGCATTTGCCATGCATTTAGGCATTTTGGTCTCCAGATCAAGATCATGCTCTTGCTTTCTCTCTTTGTATTTTTGTAATGCTTAAATTTTGCTTTCATTAATATCTTGTTCATGCCTTGCATTTCATTTCCTTTACTTGGTTAACTTTTATCTTATTTATGTTCTTATGTAGTTGATTTATTTTTCTTTCATTATGTTCAGTTAAGTTTATTATATCAAGGTGAAAAGGTTATACTAATGGTATAAGAATAACTATAGTGTAAACTTAACATGGACTTTAATATTTGATATTAACATGTTTTATATTTGTTATCTTGCTCACTTTTTAATACTTTCCTTGTTAAATGACTAATCTAGATTTATGTTGTATGACACTTGGTACAACAAATGCTTAGCACTTTCATAGCCCATATTGTATGGTATAACTGAAACCTGAGCTATGAAAGGAACTTGATTTTGTTGTTAACATAAGTTATAATCATAAATGTTTGAAAAGATTTACAAGTATTAGCATTAATTGAATAAGATAACTAATGTAATCATGTTAATAATTTATAATCTAATTCGAACCTCCTTTCAATTGAATAATAAGAGTTTATACTATACTTGTGTAACATACCATTAGTGGATCCTTTAACATTGACATTTGTTGTTATCATTATTTAATCATTACATTAATCTTTCATTTCAAAGTTCTCATCAACTTCTTTTTTTTCTTCTTTACTACTACTAATACTATTACTACTACATTATTGTTATTATTGTTGTTGTTATTGTTATTGTTGTATTATTGTTATTTATAATTTATACAACTAACCTCCTTATGGTTCGACCCTAGTCTTGTTGGGTTATTTATTACTTCGACACTCCTGCACTCGGAAGAAAACATTAATCTTTTGGTTGTATCAGGTTTTTGGCACTTTTGTCAGGAAGGTAAGTTCTTATACAAATTATAGTATTTATTTTATTTTCTCTTTTCACTTTTCTTGTATATAAATTTGTTTCTTTTCTTTTCTTTTCTTCTTCCTTTTATTTTATTCTTATACGTGCATAAGAGTGTGGTCACTTACATTAAGTGGTAGACTTTGTAAGGTATCTTCATTATTTTTAGAAAATATGGCTAAAGAAGATAATCAATCACTTTATAATGAAAAAAATAAGAATAACCGTGTTATAACATATAGAGATCACATGAATCACATAAGAAAAAGGTGCATCATCATACATAGTTTTTTCTCCAAATGCATCTCATTTTAATTTTATGCTAGACATTATTCAACTTTGACCTTCTTTCTATGGTTTAGAATTGGAAAATCCATGCTTGTATTTAAAGGAATTTGAGGAGGTTTGCAACACGTATAATAAATCAAATTGTAGCATAAACACCATCGAATTAAAGCTTTTTTCTTTTTCATTGAAAGTTAAAGCAAACCATGATTATAAAATTTGATACTAGGATCCCTTCATGCTTGGGATGAAATGCAACAACAATTTTCAAAGATGTTTTTTTCCATCTCATAAAACAAACTCTTTTAAAAGACAAATCACTAGTTTCACTTAAAAACCAGGAAAAACATTTTATCAATGTTGGAATAGATATCGAGACTTGTTTAATACTTGCCCTTATCATGGTGTTGAAACATGAAGATTGGTTTCTCATTCTTATAAAGGCTTAACACCTAAAGATAGGCAAATGGTCGAATTGATGTGCAATAGAACCTTTGAAGATAAAGACCCTAATAAAGCAATGGAGTACCTAGACTTGCTAGCTAAAAATTCTCAAAATTGGAACACTACAGGCGTGTACGAGACTCCAAGTAAAATCCAACTTTAGGGAAGATATGTATAACCTTAGGGAAGATAATGACCTTGAAGCCAAGTTTGCTTCTTTAGCTAGGAAAGTCAAGGCACTAGAATTGAAAAAAAGTGGTCAATTAAAATCTATTCAAAACATTACATGTTAAAATTGTGAAACAAATGAACATTCAACCAATGATTGTCCAACCTTACCTTCTTTTAAGGAATGTCTCCATGAATAAGCTCATGTTTTAAACAGTTTCCAAATGCCTAATCATAACCCATACTCGAAAATATGTAACCCTGGTTGAAGAAATCACCTAAATTTCAATTGGAAGAGTGACAATACATAAACTTTACAACTACAGTTTCAAACACACTATAATTTCTAAAATTCTCATGGATATGTTCATTTTCCTTAAAATCATTGTCATTCATGGAATTCTCAATATCATAGGCCCCATAAGAATTCCTCCATCTTGGTCTTAGCTCTTTAGGGAATGCATAGAGTTGAGAATTATAAAACAAAACTTTTTGACCAGTATCAACTTTTTAACAATTTTCACAAGTTTTGCAGAATGCATGCGTGTCTTTGAACATGGTGGGCCAATAAAATCCATTTTCAAAGATTTTTGCAGCAGTCTTATTTGACGAGAAATCACTTCCTCATGCATCAGAATGACAAAGTTTAATGACACTACTTACCTCATTGTCGGGAATGAATCTTTGAAATATTTGATCAGGACAATATGTGAATAAGTTAGGGTCATCACCATAAAAGTTCTTCACTTCGTTCAAAAACTTTTCGTTATCTTGGGTACTCCAATCAGCTGGCAAATCTCCTAAAGCAAGAAAATTAATATTTTTATCATACCAAGGTATTGGATTAAGAGAAAGTAAGGATTCGTTAGGAAAGTAATCATCGATTGGTGTGATGTCAGATGTCAAATCTGTTGTCAGTATTGACAAAAGATCCACATCAACATTTTTGGTGCTTTTTTCATCCTTGATTTCTTCCTGAGAATAAATCATTTGCAAATCTTCCGATTCATCCAACTCATTTTTACTTAAAGTAGATTCAAGTTGATCATAAACTAATTCATCAATATGATCTACTTCTTGTAAATCATTATCATCTCCAGGTTGCTTGCAAATGTTGAAAATATTCATCTCCAATGTCATGTTTCCAAATGATAGCTTCATCAGTCCATTCCTACAATTAATCAATGCGTTAGAAGTTGCAAGAAACGGACGTCCTAAAATAACAGGAAATGAATTACATGCCTCAACAGGTTGTGTGTCCAAGACAACAAAATCCACAGGATAAATGAATTTATCGACTTGTACTAACACATCTTCAATTATTCCTTTAGGCACTTTCACAGATCTATCAGCAAGTAAAAGAGTTATAGAAGTTGGTTTTTACTCACCTAGATTGAGACTCTAAAAAACTGAATATGGAAGTAAATTCACACTAGCACCAAGATCAAGTAAGGCTCTTTTAATTTTATGCTCTCCAATAAAGCAAGAAATTGTAGGACAACCAGGGTCTTTATATTTTAAAGCATTATTGTTCTGAAGAATAGCACTTACTTGTTCAGCTAGAAAGGCTTTCTTTTTCACATTCAGTTTCCTCTTCACAGTGCATAGATCTTTCAAAAATTTAGCATAGGAAGGAATTTGTTTAATAGCATCCAACAAAGGTATATTGATTCTTACCTGTTTGAAAATCTCAAAAATTTCAGAGTTGTGATTGACTTTCCTTTGTTTGGTCATGGCCTGAGGAAATCGAAATGCTGGCGGAGAATCAGTCTTTTCTTCGCAATGTTCAGGTTCAACCTCTTCCTTACCCTTAGAGATTGACTCATCATCTTTCTTATAAGGTTCAAGAGAAGGTTTTTCAATAACCTTACCACTGCGAAGAGTAGTGACTGATTTGACTTGATCCATGTGTTGGCTTCCAGAACTACTTGCATTTGCATTGTATTGCCCCTTGGGATTTTGTTGTGGTTGAGATGGAAACTTACCTTTCTCTTGGAAACTGAGAGCAGATGTTAATTTTGCAAGAGTATCTTTAAAATCTGTCATGTTTTGAGCAAGTTGAGTATTGATTGTCTCTTGCTTTTCAATGAATGCATGCAATGTTTCCTCAAGATTTCTTCTAGAAGGTGGAGCATAAGGAGGTGCATATCCATGAGAATTTTGGAAATTATGGTGTGCTTGAAATGGTGGTTGTGAAGTTTGTGCATTGTTGTTCTCACTCTTCCAACTAAAATTTGGATGATTTCTCCAACCAGGGTTGTATGTTTGTGAGTATGGGTTGTGGTTAGCCCTTTGGAAACTGTTTAAAGCATGGGCTTGTTCATGGAGACATTCCTTAAAAGAAGGCAAGGTTGGACAGTTATCTGTTGAGTGTTCATTTGTTTCACATATTTGACATGCAATGTTTTCAACAGATTTTAATTGACCACTCTTTTTCAATTCTAGTGCCTCGACTTTTCTAGCTAAAGATGCAAACTTGGCTTGAAGGTCATGATCTTCCCTAAGGTTGTACATACCTCCACTAGATGTATGAGGTTGAGTTTTACTCGGTGCCTCATAAGTACCCGCGGTGTCCCAATTTTGAGCATTTTCAGCTAATAAGTCTAAGTACTCCATTGCTTCATCAGGGTCTTTATCTTCAAAAGTTCCATTGCACATCAATTCAACCATTTGCCTATCTTTAGGCGTTAACCCTTCATAAAAATGTGAAACCAATCTCCATGTTTCAAAACCATGATGAGGACAAGTACTAAGTAAGTCTCGATACCTATCCCAACATTGGTAAAATGTTTCTCCTGGTTTTTGAGTGAAAGTGGTGATTTGTCTTTTGAAAGAGTTTGTTCTATGAGATGGGAAAAACTTCTTTAAAAACTGTTGTTGCATTTCATCCCAAGCACGAATGGATCCTGGTCTCAAATTTTGTAGCCATGTTTTAGCTTTATCTTTTAATGAAAAAGGAAAAAGCTTTAATCTGATGGTGTTCATGCTACAATTTAGATTATTATATGTGTTACACACCTCCTCAAATTCCCTTAAATGCAAGTATGGATTTTCCAATTCTAAACCATGAAAAGAAGGTAAAAGTTGGATAATGCCTGGCTTAAAATTAAAATGAGATGCATCGGGAGGAAAAACTATGCATGATGGTGCACTTGTTCTTGTTGGATTCATGTGGTCTCTAAGTGTTCTAGCACGGTTATTCTCATTATTCTCATTATGAAGTGATTGATTATCTTCTTCAGCCATATTTTCTGAAAATGATGAGGATACCCTACAAAGTCTACCACTTGATGTACGTGACCACACTCTCATGCACGTGTAGGAATAGAATAAAAGGAAAAGGAAAACAGAAGAAGAAGAAATAAGAGAAAAGAAACAAAGTTATATACAAGAAAAGTGAAAAGAGAAAATAAAATAAATATTATAATTTATACAAAGCTTACCTCCCCGGCAACGGCGCCAAAAACTTGACACGACAAAGAGATTGATGTCTTCTCCCAAGTGCAGGAGTGTCGAAGTAATAAATAACCCGGCAAGACCGGGGTCGAACCACAGGGAGGTTATTGTACAAATTATAAATAACAACAACAACAATAATAACAATAATAATAATAATAAAGAAAGAGAAGAAGATGATGATGATGATGAGAACTTGGAGATAGAATATTAAAGTAAAGATTAAACAATGATAATAACAAATGTCAAGGTTAGAGGTTCCACTAATGGTATGTCAAACAAGTATAGTATAAACTCTTATTGTTCAATTGGAAACCACACATAAAGGAGGTTCCAATCAGATTATAGATTGTTAACATGATTACATTAGTCATCTTATTCAATTAATGCTAATACTTGTAAATTTCGTCAAGCATTCATGATTATAACTTATGTTAACAACAAATCAAGTTCCTTTCATAGCTCAGGTGTCGGTTATACCATACAGTATGGGCTATGAAAGTGCCAAGCATTTGTTGTACCAATTGTTATACAACATAAATCAAGATTAATCATTTAACAAGCAAAGTATTAAAGAGTGAACAAGATAACAAATATAAAACATGTTAGTATTAAACATTAAAGTCCATATTAAGTTTATACCATACTTATTCTTACACCATTAGTGTAACCTTTTCACCTTGACATAATTAACTTAGCTAGACATAATGAAAGAAAGAAAAATAGATAAACAAAATAAGAACATAAAAGTTAACTAAAGAAAGGAAAGGAAATGAAAGGCATAAACTTGATATTAATGAAAACAAAGCATAAAGAATACAAAGAGAGAAAACAAGAGCATGATCTTGATCTGGACACCAAGATGCCTAAATGCATGGCAAATGCCTCCTTTTATAGGCCAAAATTGGGAACTATTGATTTGATGACTAATTGATGAGTAGATAGCCAACCCTTGACTTAGTGACAATCCTTATCTTCTCTTGTCTGCCCAAAACATCATTGATGATGTCAAAATTAGAGCCACTTGAAAACATGAAAGTTCTAGGCAATTGTCTCAGCTTTCTTATGTAAAACATTTAGCTCAATTCAACTTCTAGAACTCCAAATATGGCCAAAATACTGAACAGTGCTCGGGCTGGAGGACAAATTCGGGCTTCTTTGTTGTTGCAATAATTTGGACTTGAAAATGGCCTTTTTAGATCTTGGGCTCCATATGAAAGTTGTAGGACTATATCTTAACTTTCCATCTATATAAAGTAGACCTAAATCTGAGATCTATAGCTCCAGATATGACCCAATTACCGAACAGTGTTCCGGTTTAGATTGCACCGACATCTCTTTTCTAAGTTTGATCATCTCTTTGCCTTTACAATTGAAGTTCTTAAAGACATCCATCAATCCTTTTATTTATGTGATAGGCCTGTATTTAAAACGGACATTTACCACAAATTAAAGGTATCTTATATTATTAGATAGATTATTACAAAACGTACTTTAGTTAAGGAGTTATTGATACTTTAAGTGCAAAATGATGATATAAAACCATGATAAAAATGCACTTTTGGCCATATCTGGAGTTCTAGAAGTCGAAATGAGCTGAGTGTCTTACTTAAGAAAGCTGAGACAATTTCCTAGAACTTTCATCTTCCTCTTCTTTATTATTATTATTATTAGTAGTAGTAGTAGTAGTACTAGTATTATTATTATTATTATTATTATTATTATTGCTGTTATTACTATTATTGTTGTTGTTGTTATTATTGTTGTTGTTGTATTATTATTATTTATAATTTGTACAATAACCTCCCTGTGGTTTGACCCCAGTCTTGCCAGGTTATTTATTACTTCGACACTCCTGCACTTGGGAGAAGACATTAATCTCTTAGTCGTGTTATGTTTTTGGCACCGTTGCCAGGGAGGTAAGTTTTATATAAATTATAATATTTTTTTTCTCTCTTCACTTTTCTTGTGTATAACTTTGTTTCCTTTTTCTTGTTTCTTCTTCTTTTGTTTTCTTTATCCATTTATTCTATTCCTACACGTGCATGAGAGTATGGTCAAGTACATCAAGTGGTAGACTTTGTAGGGTATTCTCATCATTTTTAGAAAATATGGTTGAACAAGATAACCAATCGCTTCATAATGAGAATAATGAGAATAATCGTGCTAGAACACTTAGAGACCACATAAATCCAACAAGAACAAGTGCACCATCATGTATAGTTTCTCCTCCCGATGCATCTCATTTTAATTTTAAGCGAGGCATTATTCAACATTTACCTTCTTTTCATCGTTTAGAACTGGAAAATCCATACTTGCATTTAAGGGAATTTGAGGAGGTCTACAACACATATAATAATCTAAATTGTAGCATGAACAACATCAGATTAAAGCTTTTTCCTTTTTCATTAAAAGATAAAGCTAAAACATGGCTATAAAATTTGAGACTAGGATCCATTCGTGCTTGGGATGAAATGCAACAACAGTTTTTAAAGAAGTTTTTCCTATCTCACAGAACAAACTCTTTCAAAAGACAAATCACCACTCTCAATTAAAAACCAGGAGAAACATTTTACCAATGTTGGGATTGGTATCGAGACTTGCTTAATACTTGCCCTCATCATGGTTTTGAAACATGGAGATTAGTTTCATATTTTTATGAAGGGTTAACACCTAAAGATAGGCAAATGGTTGAATTGATGTGCAATGGAACTTTTGAAGACAAAGACCTTAATGAAGCAATGGAGTACTTAGACTTGTTAGCTGAAAATGCTCAAAATTAGGACACCGCGGGTACTTATGAGGCACCGAGTAAAACTCAACCTCATACATCTAGTGGATGTATGTACAATCTTAGGAAAGATCATGACCTCCAAGCCAAGTTTGCATCTTTAAAATCTTTAAAATTTTCAAATAGGTAAGAATCATTACACCTTTGCTGGATGCTATTAAACAAATTTCATCTATGCTAAAGTTTTAAAAGATCTATGCACTGTGAAGAGGAAACTAAATGTGAAAGAGAAAGCCTTTCTAGCCGAACAAGTAAGTACCATTCTTCAGAACAATAATGCTTTCAAATAGAAAGATCCTGGTTGTCCTATAATTTCTTACTTTATTGGAGAGCATAAAACTGAAAAAGCATTACTTGATCTTGGTGCAAGTGTGAATTTACTTCCATATACAGTTTTTCAGAGTCTTAATCTAGGTGAGTTAAAACCAACTTCTATAACTCTTTTACTTGCTGATAGATATGTAAAAGTGCCTAGAGGAATAGGTGAAGATGTGTTAGTACAAGTCGATAAATTCATTTATCCTGTGGATTTTGTTGTCTTGGACACACAACCTGTTAAGGCATATAATTCATTTCCTGTTATTTTAGGACATCCGTTTCTTGCAACTTCTAACGCATTGATTAATTGTAGGAATGGACTGATGAAGCTATCATTTGGAAACATGACATTGGAGATGAATATTTTCAACATTTGCAAGCAATCTGAAGATGATAATAATTTACAAGAAGTAGATCATATTGATGAATTAGTTTAAGATCAACTTGAATCCACTTTAACTAAAAATGAGTTGGATGAATTGAAAGATTTGCAAATGATTTATTCTAAGGAAGAAATCATGGATGAAAAAAGCATCGAAAATGTTGATGCGGATCTTTTGTCAACAGTGACAACAAATTCGACATCTGACATCACACCAATCGATCATTACTTTCCTAACGAATCCTTACTTTCTCTTAATCCAATGCCTTGGTATGATAAAAATATCAATTTTCTTGCTTTAGGAGATTTGCCAGCTGATTGGAGTACTCAAGATAAAAGAAAGTTCTTGAATGAAGTGAAGAACTTTTATTGGGATGACCCTTATTTATTCAAATATTCTCCTAATCAAACATTTCAAAAATTCATTCCCGACAATGAGGTAAGTAGTATCATTAAACTTTGTCATTCTAAAGCATGTGGAAGTTATTTTTTGTCAAAAAAGACAGCTATAAAAATCTTTCAAAATGGATTTTATTAGCCCACTATGTTCAAGGACACGCATGCATTCTGCAAAACTTGTGAAAATTGTCAAAAAGTTTTGTTTTATAATTCTCAACTCTATGCATTCCCTAAAGAGCTAAGACCAAGTTGGAGGAATTCTTATGGGGCCTGTGATATTGAGAATTCAATGAATGACAATGATTTTAAGGAAAATGAACATTGTTTGAAAGCTTACTTTGATATTTTTCCTAGTGAAAATGAATCAACTGGTTTGAATGATCTTGTAGATAAAGGTTGATTATTTTATTTTTCTCACATTTTTTTTGTATTTCTTTTTGAGAGATTTTTGCTAGTTTCTCTCACCCCGGTCAAATGACGGATAACGGTACTCCGTGACTTAAGTCGGTTCTTTCAGTTTCCCATAATAATTAATATCTATATATACATTTCTACAATTTTTTTTGAATCTCTTTTCAATTCTCATTTGAAAATGGACACTAATCTTGCAAAATTGAAAAGGTATTTTCCCGCTCTGCCTCAAAATGCGATTACAAAAATTTACCGTGCTAGATGTGCAAGATTGAGATTGTTAATGAATCATGGAATTCCTGAAGATATTCGCTGGTTGATTGAAGTAAAAATCTGATTATAAGGTGAGTCGTCTAACTCCTTCATCTCACACATGCCTAGAATAGGTAAAAGCACTTTTGCAAAGAAACATGTGCAAAACGACTGAAAGTTTGTCATCGATGTGCTAGATGGACTTGTAATACAAAATGTCATTCTTTAGGAATAGTATCTATAAACCGTGAAGATAAAATACAATTCATTAAGGATGGCCTAAGTAAGGAGTCTTTAGATAACCTTCTATTGACTCTTGAGACGCATCCTAGTGGAGATGTGCATCGTGCAATTCATGATTTATGGCCACTATTTCATAAAAAACATGATCGACTTAGTCTTGGGAATCTGACTAAAAAAGACCCTGTTTGCTAGTATTTAAGAACACTAGATGGGAAGCCTATCCCTGACCTATAGAGGGCGTTTAAGCCGTTCTTGGACGTAAAACCAAGGGAAAATGTGAGCCACAATAACAACTACCTGTACATACGTATGCTCTTTGTGTCTTTTGGTTTTATTATTGTGTTTTGTTGTTACTTATATTTGTTTCAGTGTCTTTCAGGTTTGTCAGTGTTTGTTATTTCAGGTGATATCTTCTATACACTATCTTTGTACCTTTAAACATTGAGGACAATGTCTTGTTTTAGTTGGGGGGAGAGGGTAGTAGCAAAAACAAAATTATGTTTTCTATTTCATAAAGCATGTGCAAAATGGTTGTTACTATGATGGTAGAGTAAGGAGAATCTTTTATGCCTCTTGAGACGCATCTTAGTAATCATTCGTAACAAGGTCTATCATAATACTTCTTCAAATATTCAGATTTACAAACTCTTGCATTGTTATCACTTAAGTTTGCTCATATACTTATTTAACATGTATTCTTAAACCTTAATTTACACACACATACTTCAACATATGATTGTGGGTTGCATAGTGGATCATTACATTATTTATGTTCTTTTGTTAAAGGTAACAACTAAAGGAAAGGGATAGTATATAATTAAAAAACAAAAAAAAGAGAAAAAAAAGAGAAAAAAAAGAGAGAAAAAGGAAAAAAATGATAATAATAAAAATGTAGATAAGTTTGGTTGCGTAGCCTCCCTAACCTAAGCAATTAAGCCTGAATGAGTGTTTTAACACCTAATACCCTAAAGTCAACTGACTTGGGAGCTATTGGCCCAATGTTTGTTATATAGGTTAAGGAGAAAAGCTTAAGAGAATCAAACATTGCACTATCTACATATCAATATCTGCGGCCTGAGTTACTAAGCTCGTAGGGGTGTCTTAACACCTAATGTCCTAAGACCAACTAGTTTGGGAGTCATTAGCTGAAAGCTGGTTACATGGGTTAAAGATGCATGGTGTTTTAAATTATATGTATATTAAAAAACAAGAGACAAAAATAATAATCCCAACCAAAGGAAGTTAACATTAAACATTAGAACAAAAATTTTGTTTTCTTCCAAGAAAAGCCCCATAATTATATGTTGATGCATTGAGCACTGTTTAGTATTTTGGCCATATCTGGAGTTCTAGAAGTCGAATTTAGCTGAATGTCTTACACAAGAAAGCTGAGACAATTTCCTAGAACTTTCATGTTTTCAAGTGGCTCTAATTTTGACGTCATCAATGACGTTTTGGGCAGACAAGAGAAGATAAGGATTGTCACTAAGTCAAGGGTTGGTCATCTACTCATCAATTAGTCATTAAATCAATAGTTCCCAATTTTGGCCTATAAAAGGAGGCATTTGCCATGCATTTAGGCATCTTGGTGTCCAGATCAAGATCATGCTCTTGTTTTCTCTCTTTGTATTCTTTGTAATGTTTATGCTTTATTTTCATTAATATCAAGTTTATGCCTTTCATTTCCTTTCCTTTACTTAGTTAACTTTTATCTTATTTATGTTCTTATTTTGTTTATCTATTTTTCTTTCTTTCATTATGTCTAGCTAAGTTAATTATGTCAAGGTGAAAAGGTTACACTAATGGTGTAAGAATAAGTATGGTATAAACTTAATGTGGACTTTATTGTTTGATACTAACATGTTTTATATTTGTTATCTTGTTCACTCTTTAATACTTTGCTTGTTAAATGACTAATCTTGATTTATGTTGTATAACAATTGGTACAATAAATGCTTGGCACTTTCATAGCTCATAATGTATGCTATAACCGACACCTGAGCTATGAAAGGAACTTGATTCGTTGTTAACATAAGTTATAATCATGAATGCTTGAAGAAATTTACAAGTATTAGCATTAATTGAATAAGATGACTAATGTAACATGTTAACAATCTATAACATGATTGGAACCTCCTTTATGTGTGGATTCCAATTGAACAATAAGAGTTCATACTATAGGATTAGTACTCAAAAGTGCATTTTTATCATGGTTTTATATCATCATTTTGCACTTGAAGTATCAATAACTCCTTAACTAAAGTACATTTTATGATAATCTATCTAATAATACAAGATACCTTTAATTTATGGTAAATATCCATTTTAAATGCAGGCCTATCACATAAATGAAAGGATTGATTGATGACTTTAAGAACTTCAATTGCAAAGGCAAAGACATGATCAAACTTAGAAAAGAGATGTCGGTGCAATCTAAATCGGAACACTGTTGGGTAATTTCATCATATATGGTGCTATAGATCTCAAATTTAGGTCTACTTTATATGGATGGAAAGGTAAGACGTAGACCTACAACTTTCATATGGAGCCCAAGATCTAAAAAGGTCATTTTCAAGTCCAAATTGTTGCAACAACAAAGAAGCCTGAATTTGTCCTCTACCCGAGCACTATTTAGTATTTTGGCCATATCTGGAGTTCTAGAAGTCAAAATGAGCTGAATTTTTTACACAAGAAATCTGAGACAATTTCCAAGAACTTTCATGTTTTCAAGTGGCTCTAATTTTGATGTCATCAATGACATTTTGGGCAGACAAGAGAAAATAAAGATTGTCACCAAGTCAAGGGATTGCCATCTACTCATCAATTAGTCATCAAATCAATTGTTCTCAATTTTGGACTATAAAAGGAGGCATTTGCCATGCATTTAGGCATTTTGGTGTCCACATCAAGATCATGCTCTTGTTTTCTCACCACAAACAATCCACCATTGCAGCCTCCTTCTTTGACAATGGCAGCATTCCAACTTGCAGCTGGTTTGTGGTTGGTAATTTGAGGTTGGTGGATTGAGGTTGGTGGCTACTTTTCTTGACCTTCTAGATTGGTTTACTAGAGGGGCTAAATTGCTGAAATTATAACTTGGATGNTACACTAATGGTGTAAGAATAAGTATAATGTAAACTTAATATGGACTTTAATGTTTGATACTAACATGTTTTATATTTGTTATCTTGTTCACTCATTAACACTTTGCTTATTAAATGACTAATCTTGATTTATATTGTATAACAATTGGTACAACAAATGCTTAGCACATTCATAGCCCATACTATATGGTATAACCGACACCTGAGCTATGAAAGGAACTTGATTTGTTGTTAACATAAGTTATAATCATGAATGCTTGATGAAATTTACAAGTATTAACATTAATCGAATAAGATGATTAATGTAATCATGTTAACAATCTATAATCTGATTGGAACCTCCTTTTTGTGTGGTTTCTAATTGAATAATAAGAGTTTATACTATATTTGTTTGACATACTATTAGTGGATCCTCTAACCTTGACATTGTTTGTTATTATTGTTTAATCCTTACTTTAATATCTCATCACAAAGTTCTCATCAATTTTTCTTCTTCTTCTATGTTGCGATGTCGCGGTCGCACAAATTAATTACCCTAGCTTA
>SRLM01001443.1:0-47234 GCA_015708895.1 Populus ilicifolia | reverse complement strand
AATAGTAGTAGTAGTAGTAGTAGTAATACTAATACTAATAATAAAAATAATAATACTAGTAGTAGTAGTAGTAGTAGTAGTAGTAGTAGTATTAAAGAAAGAGAAGATGATGATGATGAGAACTTGGAGATAGAATATTAATGTAAGGATTAAACAGTGATAATATCAAATGTCAAGGTTAGAGATTCCACTAATGGTATGTCAAACAAGTATAGTATAAACTCTTATTGTTCAATTGGAATCCACACATAAAGGAGGTTCCAATCAGATTATAGATTGTTAGCATGATTACATTAGTCATCTTATTCAATTAATGCTAATACTTGTAAATTTCGTCAAGCATTCATGATTATAACTTATGTTAACAACAAATCAAGTTCCTTTCATAGCTCAAGTGTCGGTTATACCATACAGTATGGGCTATGAAAGTACCAAGCATTTGTTGTACCAATTGTTATACAACATAAATCAAGATTACTCATTTAACAAGCAAAGTATTAAAGAGTGAACAAGATAACAAATATAAAACATGTTAGTATTAAACATTAAAGTCCATATTAAGTTTATACCATACTTTTACACCATTAGTGTAACCTTTTCACCTTGACAAAATTAACTTAGCTAGACATAATGAAAGAAAGAAAAATAGATAAACAAAATAAGAACATAAAAGTTAACTAAGTAAAGGAAAGGAAATGAAAGGCATAAACTTGATATTAATGAAAACAAAGCATAAAGAATACAAAGAGAGAAAACAAGAACATGATCTTGATCTGGACACCCAGATGCCTAAATGCATGGCAAATGCCTCCTTTTATAGGCCAAAATTAGGAACTATTGATTTGATGACTAATTGATGAGTAGATGGCCAACCCTTGACTTGGTGAGAATCCTTATCTTCTCTTGTCTGCCCAAAACGTCATTGATGACGTCAAACTTAGAGCCACTTGAAAACATGAAAGTTCTAGGCAATTGTCTCAGCTTTCTTGTGTAAAACATTCAGCTCATTTTGACTTCTAGAACTCCAGATATGGCCAAAATACTGAACAGTGCTCGGGCTGGAGGACAGATTCGGGCTTCTTTGTTGTTGCAATAATTTGGACTTGAAAATGGCCTTTTTAGATCTTGGGCTCCATATGAAAGTTGTAGGCCTATGTCTTACCTTTCCATCCATATAAAATAGACCTAAATCTGAGATCTATAGCTCCAGATATGACCCCATTACTGAACAGTGTTCCGGTTTGGATTGCACCGACATCTCTTTTCTAAGTTTGATCATCTCTTTGCCTTTGCAATTGAAGTTCTTAAAGTCATCAATCAATCCTTTCATTTATGTGATAGGCCTGCATTTAAAATGGACATTTACCACAAATTAAAGGTATCTTATATTATTAGATAGATTATTATAAAATGTACTTTAGTTAAGGAGTTATTGATACTTCAAGTGCAAAATGATGATATAAAACCATGATAAAAATGCACTTTTGAGTACTAATCACACCCCCCAACTAGCTTATTACTAGTCCCTAGTAATCAAAGCGTTAAAATAGAAAAACAATTTGCAAATTTCACAAAGCAATGTATTCATCATTTAACTTCCATTACTCTATCCAGATAAACAAACTCTTGTTAAATTTATATACCTGCTCAATACCTCTTAACAAGATATTCGTAAACCTTTCTTTTGTACTCAATATATCAACACATAATTATAGGGCTTTTCTTGGAAAAAAACGAAATTTTTGTTCTAATGTTTAAGGTTAGCTTCCTTGGGTTGGGATTATTATTTGTCTTTTTTTTTTAATATACAATAATTTAAAACACCATGCATCTTTAACCCATGTAACTAGCTTTCAGCTAATGACTCCCAGACCAGTTGGTCTTAGGGCATTAGGTGTTAAGACACCCCTACGAGCTTAGTAACTCGGGTCGCAGATACTGATATGTAGATAGTGCAATGTTCGATTCCCTTAAGCTTTTCTCCTCAACCCATGTAACAAGCGTTGGGCCAATAGCTCCCAAGTCAGTTGACTTTAGGGTATTAGGTGTTAAAACACCCCTTCGGGCTTAATTGTTTAGGTTAGGGAGGCTACGAAACCAAACTTATCTACATTTTTATTATTATCATTCTTTTTTTTTCTTTTTCTCTTTTTTTTTTGTTTTTAATTATATATTATCCCTTTCCCTTAGTTGTTACCTTTAACAAAAGAACATAAATAATGTAATAATCCAANNTTAAGTGATAACAATGCAAGAGTTTGTAAATCTGAATATTTCAAGAAGTATTATGATAGACCTTGTTACGAATGGTTACTAAGATGCGTCTCAAGAGTCATAAAAGATTCTCCTTACTCTGCCATCATAGTAACAATCATTTTGCACATGCTTTATGAAATAGAAAACACAGTTTTTTTTTATATAACTACTACCCTCTCCCCCCAACTAAAACAAGACATTGTCCTCAATGTTTAAAGGTAGAAAGATCGAGTATAAAAGATATCACCTGAAATAACGAACACTAACAAACCTGAAACACACTAAAACAAATATAAGTAATAACAAAACACAATAAAACCAAAAGACACAAAGAGCATATGTATGTACAGGTAGTTATGATTTTGGCTCACAACTTCCCTTGGTTTTACGTCCAAGAACGGCTTAAACGTCCTCTATAGGTCGAGGATAGGCTTCCCATCCAGTTTTCTTAAAAACTGGCAAACAAGGTCTTTTTTAGTCAGATTCCTAGGACTAAGTCGATCATGTTTTTTTTATAAAAAAGGTTCATACGTCATGAATTACACGATACTTATCTCGACTATGATGAGACATAAGAGTCAATAGAAGATTATCTAAAGACTCTCTGTGTTTTGAAATAAATCCCACCTTTTGACAATTTTCACAGTTTTTATGGAATGCATGTGACTCCTTGAATATGGTGGGCTAGTAAAATCCACTCTGTAAGATTTTTAGAATCCTCTTTTTTGATGAGAAATATTCCCCACGTGCCTTATAGTGATAAAATTTAATAACATCACTTACCTCATTGTCGGGAATGCATCTTTGGAATATTTGATCAAGACAATAATTGAATAAGTAAAGGTCATCCCAATAAAAAGTTTGCACACCGCTCAAAAATTTTCTTTTATCTTCGATACTCCAGTGAGCTGGCAAAAATCCTTTTGATAAAAGATTTGCATCAACATTTTCGGTTCCTTTTTCATCCTCGATTTCTTCCTGATTGGTCATGGCATGAGGAAATGGAAGTACTGGCAGGGAATCAGTCTTTTCCCTGCAATATTCAGATTCAACCCCTTCCTTACCCTTAGAGATTGACTCATCATCTTTCTCACAAGGTTCAAGAGTGGGTTTTTCAATAACCTTACAACTGCAAAGAGTGATGACTGATTTGACTTGATCCATGTGTTGACTTCCATAACTACTTGTATTTGCATTGTATTGCTCCTCGAAACTTTGCTGTAGTTGAGATGGAAACTTACCTTTCTCTTGAAAACTGAGAGCACATGTGAATTTTGCAAGAGCATCTTTAAAATCTGTTATGCTTTGAGCAAGTTGAGTGTTGATTGTCTCTTGCTTTTCAATAAATGCATACAAAGTTTCCTCAAAACTTCTTATAGGAGGTGGAGCATAAGGAGGTGCATATCCATGAGAATTTTGGAAATTAAGGTGTGCTTGAAATGGTGGTTGTGAAGTTTGTGCATTGTTGTTCTCACTCTTCCAACTAAAATTTGGATGATTTCTCCAACCAAGGTTGTATGTTTGTGAGTATGGGTTATGGTTGGCTCTTTGTAAACTGTTTAAAGCATGGGCTTGTTCATGGAGACATTCCTTAAAAGAAGGCAAGGTTGGACAACTATCAGTTGAGTGTTCATTTGTTTCACATATTTGACATACAATGTTTTCAACATATTTTAATTGACCACTCTTTTTCAATTCTAGTGCCTCGACTTTTCTAGCTAAAGATGCAAACTTGGCTTGAAGGTCATGATCTTCCCTAAGGTTGTACATACCTCCACTAGATGTATGAGGTTGAGTTTTACTCGGTGCCTCATAAGTACCCGCGGTGTCCCAATTTTGAGCATTTTCAGCTAATAAGTCTAAGTACTCCATTGCTTCATCAGGGTCTTTATCTTCAAAAGTTCCATTGCACATCAATTCAACCATTTGCCTATCTTTAGGCGTTAACCCTTCATAAAAATGTGAAACCAATCTCCATGTTTCAAAACCATGATGAGGACAAGTACTAAGTAAGTCTCGATACCTATCCCAACATTGGTAAAATGTTTCTCCTGGTTTTTGAGTGAAAGTGGTGATTTGTCTTTTGAAAGAGTTTGTTCTATGAGATGGGAAAAACTTCTTTAAAAACTGTTGTTGCATTTCATCCCAAGCACGAATGGATCCTGGTCTCAAATTTTGTAGCCATGTTTTAGCTTTATCTTTTAATGAAAAAGGAAAAAGCTTTAATCTGATGGTGTTCATGCTACAATTTAGATTATTATATGTGTTACAGACCTCCTCAAATTCCCTTAAATGCAAGTATGGATTTTCCAATTCTAAACCATGAAAAGAAGGTAAAAGTTGGATAATGCCTGGCTTAAAATTAAAATGAGATGCATCGGGAGGAAAAACTATGCATGATGGTGCACTTGTTCTTGTTGGATTCATGTGGTCTCTAAGTGTTCTAGCACGGTTATTCTCATTATTCTCATTATGAAGTGATTGATTATCTTCTTCAGCCATATTTTCTGAAAATGATGAGGATACCCTACAAAGTCTACCACTTGATGTACGTGACCACACTCTCATGCACGTGTAGGAATAGAATAAAAGGAAAAGGAAAACAAAAGAAGAAGAAACAAGAGAAAAGAAACAAAGTTATATACAAGAAAAGTGAAAAGAGAAAATAAAATAAATATTATAATTTATACAAAGCTTACCTCCCCGGCAACGGCGCCAAAAACTTGACACGACAAAGAGATTGATGTCTTCTCCCAAGTGCAGGAGTGTCGAAGTAATAAATAACCCGGCAAGACCGGGGTCGAACCACAGGGAGGTTATTGTACAAATTATAAATAACAACAATAACAATAATAACAATAATAATATTAATAAAGAAAGAGAAGAAGATGATGATGATGATGAGAACTTGGAGATAGAATATTAAAGTAAAGATTAAACAATGATAATAACAAATGTCAAGGTTAGAGGTTCCACTAATGGTATGTCAAACAAGTATAGTATAAACTCTTATTGTTCAATTGGAAACCACACATAAAGGAGGTTCCAATCAGATTATAGATTGTTAACATGATTACATTAGTCATCTTATTCAATTAATGCTAATACTTGTAAATTTCGTCAAGCATTCATGATTATAACTTATGTTAACAACAAATCAAGTTCCTTTCATAGCTCAGGTGTCGGTTATACCATACAGTATGGGCTATGAAAGTGCCAAGCATTTGTTGTACCAATTGTTATACAACATAAATCAAGATTAATCATTTAACAAGCAAAGTATTAAAGAGTGAACAAGATAACAAATATAAAACATGTTAGTATTAAACATTAAAGTCCATATTAAGTTTATACCATACTTATTCTTACACCATTAGTGTAACCTTTTCACCTTGACATAATTAACTTAGCTAGACATAATGAAAGAAAGAAAAATAGATAAACAAAATAAGAACATAAAAGTTAACTAAAGAAAGGAAAGGAAATGAAAGGCATAAACTTGATATTAATGAAAACAAAGCATAAAGAATACAAAGAGAGAAAACAAGAGCATGATCTTGATCTGGACACCAAGATGCCTAAATGCATGGCAAATGCCTCCTTTTATAGGCCAAAATTGGGAACTATTGATTTGATGACTAATTGATGAGTAGATGGCCAACCCTTGACTTGGTGACAATCCTTATCTTCTCTTGTCTGCCCAAAACGTCATTGATGACGTCAAAATTAGAGCCACTTGAAAACATGAAAGTTCTAGGCAATTGTCTCAGCTTTCTTGTGTAAAAAATTCAGCTCATTTCGACTTCTAGAACTCCAGATATGGCCAAAATACTGAACAGTGCTCGGGCTGGAGGACAGATTCGGGCTTCTTTGTTGTTGCAATAATTTGGACTTGAAAATGGCCTTTTTAGATCTTGGGCTCCATATGAAAGTTGTAGGCCTATGTCTTACCTTTCCATCCATATAAAATAGACCTAAATCTGAGATCTATAGCTCTAGATATGACGTGATTACCAAATAGTGTTCCTGTTTGGATTGCACCGACATCTCTTTTCTAAGTTTGGACATCTCTTTGCCTTTGCAATTGAAGTTCTTAAAGTCATCAATCAATCCTTTCATTTATGTTATAGGCCTGCATTTAAAATGGACATTTACCATAAATTAAAGGTATCTTATATTATTAGATAGATTATTATAAAATGTACTTTAGTTAAGGAGTTATTAATACTTCAAGTGCAAAATGATGATATAAAACCATGATAAAAATGCACTTTTGAATACTAATCAGCAGGCCTATCACATAAATAAAAGGATTGATTGATGACTTTAAGATGATCAAACTTAGAAAAGAGATGTCGGTGTAATCCAAACTAGAACACTGTTCAGTAATTGGGTCATATCTAGAGCTATAGATCTCAGATTTAGGCTTCCTTTATATGGATAGAAAGGTAAGACATAGGCCTACAACTTTCATAGGAGCCCAAGATCTAAAAAGACCATTTTCAAGTCCAAATTATTGCAACAACAAAGAAGCTCGAATCTGTCCTCCAGCTCGAGCACTATTCAGTATTTTGGCCATATCTGGAGTTCTAGAACTTGATTTGTTGTTAACATAAGTTATAATCATGAATGCTTGACGAAATTTACAAGTATTAGCATTAATTGAATAAGATGACTAATGTAATCATGTTAACAATCTATAATCTGATTGGAACCTCCTTTATGTGTGGTTTCCAATTGAACAATAAGAGTTTATACTATACTTGTTTGACATACCATTAGTGGAACCTCTAACCTTGACATTTGTTATTATCATTGTTTAATCTTTACTTTAATATTCTATCTCCAAGTTCTCATCATCATCATCATCTTCTTCTCTTTCTTTATTATTATTATTATTATTACTACTACTACTACTAGTATTATTATTATTATTATTATTATTATTATTATTATTATTGTTATTATTGTTGTTGTATTGTTGTTATTTATAATTTGTACAATAACCTCCCTGTGGTTCGACCCCGGTCTTGTCGGGTTATTTATTACTTTGACACTCCTGCACTTGGGAGAAGACATCAATCTTTTCGTCGTGTCAATAGGCCTGCATTTAGAATGAATATTTACCATAAATTAAAGGTATCTTATATTATTAAATATGTTATTATAAAACATGTTTTAATTAAGAAGTTATTAATACTTCAAGTGCAAAATAATGATGTAAAACCTTAATAAAAATATATTTTTAAATATTAATCACCCATCTTATTCCTTTCAAGAGAGACTTTATATTGAGTGGGTGCAAGAAAGAATTAGCTATCTAAGAATGGGATTTAAACTCAAGATATCCTCATATTTTAATTTAAGTATTTTACAACTTCTGCTATCTATTCTTCCTTCCTTGTTTTTAATTTTTATATTGCTAATATTTTTATGAACAGAAAAAAAAGATGACAACATTTTTTTTTGTACTATGATGCTGAAAACCAAAAGAGAAGAAAAAGGCTAAAAACACAGCTAAACTTAGAAAGTTTGATCGAGTGTTTATATTTTCTAATGATTTCTTTAAAAGTCTCTCTTTCTCTCCAATCAAGCATAGGTATTTATAGATAACGATTTAATTAATTCTATCTATATCCTTCCTTTAGATTTCATATTTTTCAAGTAATTTTTTCTAGTATTCTAACACCCGTTTTTATTAACTTTAAACCAGGCCTTATCGAATTTCCTTAAATTACATTTCATCATAATTCTTTCATATGGTTTTTATTTGCATTTCTGTGTTTTTTATTTATTTTTGGCCATTTTTTTATAATTCATTTAAAAAAATCATACATAAACATTTTATTCCAATTTTCCATATATATCATCATCCCCATGATTTTATTCACTTTACTCAATTAGTATAAGTTTTCCCTCATTAATTTTATATAAAAAAAAATTTCCAAGGGTTTACATAGCAACTTAGATTAATTTAAATAATATGTTTCTAAATTTCAATTAACTATGCATTTAGTATCTCCCTGTAAAATTTCAGTTCAATACAATATACAATTTGAATATATAATATGAAGATCATCCCCTAAATAAAATAAATAAGTAACAAGCTAAAAACATAACATCATCATCATAACTCGGAAGAACATTATTAGCAATTATGATATTCCTAATATATAAGCTTTTATTTTCAGTCATCTTTTTTTTTTTAATTTCAATTGCTTGTCATATATTTTCTTAATTATCAAAGATACAAAAGTTAGAGAGCTTCCATCCATCTCAAAGAAAAACCTCTTATAACTCTTGTATTTCATAAAATTCAATATATTTCACTTAATTGTTTTCATTTTACTTTCACCTTTCATTTTACCTTTTACCTTTCATTTCACTTTTGCAGACCTTTCAAAACTAAAAATTAATTAACCAAAATTAATGGATATCATAATGGAATCTAAATATATATAAAAAGACTTAAGAATTAATAAAATACTAATAAAAAACAAAACAAAATTATAATTTCATGAATAACAAAATAAATTCGTGTGAAATATAAATGATATAAAAACTCAAAATACAATAGAAAAAAATTAATTAAAACAATTTTTTTACACCTAAATAACCCATATATGATAGAAATAAAATGAATAGGTCAAAACAAATTGAGGACACGAAGTCCACCCAAGTGCTCTTAGAGGGAGCGGACATCCAGCACAAATGAAGCATGTCAAGCATTCAAAAAGAGATCTCGATGAGAAGAATTATATAAGAGCAATGTCCAATACATTAGTAACTTCACAAATAATATTCTTCTTCAAAATAGAAACAAGTGGATGTTAATGCTAACAGACAATCTCCACACCCTAATAGGAAGCAAAATGAACCAAGTGAAGAAAATTTAACTTTCATAGCTTTGGCTAATTAGCTAATCCTGGCGGTGACTTGTTACCCAACTGACCAAGTGGCAGATCAACAATGGAGGGACAAAAAACGGGGAATAAACAGAAAGCAAGCTTGATACAAAAGGCCAGCGGCTTCTTTCCCCAGTGAAAGCAGGATGACAAGTAATAAAAGAGCATACACTGCTGAATTCATCGAGTTCGGCATATCCATGAGCATTTTCAAGATTAAAATCTAGGACATGGTCGAAGCATTGATTCAACCTGACAGAAATGTCATCATTAGTGAAGCATGCATGATACAGATGGTCTAGCAAAAATATACAGCATTAGACTAATTAACCTATCATCTCAGACCAGGTCAAAATAATGAACTGGCAATGCTGCAGGATCAAGTTCCCAGAAGCCTCTGAGACTGCCACCTCTCTCTTCTGTCAGTTGACAAGCAGGAATTTGATGGGAGAATCTAATCAGTTCAGTACAGAGAACCTCCTGTGTTTGAGCCGATAGCCCTATTAATTTTGTCTTGAAAACTGAGTTGAAACCACTAACACGTTCTAAAAGTGAAACCTTAATCTGCAAATCATTTTGATCAAGGACTTCCACCACATCATATTCACAATTCTCCAAGTCAGAATGTTTAATTTCAGGGAACCAATTCTTGTACAGAGCCCAAACTTCACCTTTCCTTGGCGAAATGGTATATTCATTTCTCTTACTATCAAATTCTACGGCTAATCGATGCGAGAAGGAACTGGTAGAAGAATAGTACTTTAGTTTTCCATTTTTTGCCTTAAATCTTCCACAACAAGTAGGCATTTTCTTATCTTGCCACTGAATCACAGTTTTCGGCAGCAAACAAGGAGTAAGCCACCTTAACCACAACTTAAAACCTTGGTCAGATTGAATTTTCATAATTTGACCATAGTACTTTGGCAAGCCATCCTCATCACTGTACAGTGACCAGATCTGACCAACCTGGAACTTTTCCATGGATTTCTCGGCGTCAAAGTTGAAAAATTCTGGTTCTGGAATTTCAATAGCATCTACGGCACTGCAATCTTCCATGATGCTGCCACAATTATCCTCAGATAGCAGAGACGTCCCTTTTGTGTCAGGTTGATGCATCGAAGTACCTGATTCACATATCACTTCAGGTTTTGCTTTGTCTGAGGATCTCGAACATGATCCATCACAATGAGCATTGCCAATCTCTAAAATTGTTTTAGGCAAAGAAGCTGGATCAAGTTCAAAAGATCCCCTTGGCACACCTTCTCTTTCATTGCCTGTCAGTTTGAATGATGGAATCATGTGGGAGAACCGGAACAGTTCAGCTGGAGGAATTTCAAACACGTCCATCCCTTCCTTTCTAATCCGACAAAAAAGGCTCACAAAGCCCTTCACTTTACCCAAGAAGGCAACACGAGCATCAACACCCTCAGCAAATTCGGACAAAATTTCAACAAACTCGTACTCATAGTCCTGATGAGCATCTGCATTAGATTTCCATTTGAGATCCCACTTTTTGAAGAGGGCCCAAGTCTCCCCCTTTCTAGGAAATATCTTGTATGTGTTTATATGGCCACTTTCTTCCAAATCAATCAGATGAGAAAACATTAGCCGCTTGTCAGTGTATTGAGATTTTCCATTTTTGAACTTACCACAAGCCACAGGCAAGCCCTCCTCAACCCATTCAGCTTCATTCTCATCATCTGGGCATGCCTCTAGCCAGGTTATCCGCAAATTGAATCCAGGAGAGAAAACTTTCTTGATTTGAGCATAAAATCTAGGCATGGCATCCAAGTTGTCATATACAGCCCACACCTGCCCCACTGAAAAGCACTCTCCACCCCGGTCTTTGTCAAAATCATGGAAATCAGGATCGGGATAGTCATATGAATCCGGTTCTGATGCGGATTGTGAGGTTGAATCTGATGAGAAGCGAATAGGGGTCTCCGAGTTTTTCTGACAGAAAATTGCTTCTACCTTTTCTTTTCCCTTCACATTCTCGGTGTCCTTGATTTCTTTATTTTCTTCTGGTTTCAGGATGGCCTCGTCTTTCACATCAGCAGATATACTAGATTGATCTTCTTTGTCAGACACATCCTCCCTCATTTCATTCGCATTCTCCTCTTCAGTTTCACAGAACGATCCACTCAACTTGGCCATTTTTGGATCTCCCACGTAGTCTTCATCATCACTCAGGTTTTCCTTATAAGAAACCTGCTGTTTTTGCCGTCCAGATCGCCTTGGGCGCTCTCCTTTATATTCAAAATTCACCTCAGCCTCAAAATCACCATCTTCCTCACTAGCCAAGTCTTCATCAGAATCTGTTTCAGTGTTGCAACTTTCACTGGACTCCTCTTCTCGCTTCTTCTTTCTTTTACCATTTACTTTTTCTGAACGGAACTCTGTTTTCGATGGCACAGTGTTCAGATTTTCTTGCCGTCCCAGCCCCACTTTGCTAGCAGTCTGATTTGGGATATTCTTCCTTTGCGGAAATGATGATTGATTCAAGTTTTGTTCTGTCGGAAGCCCCTGTCCACTCCTTTCATATGCAAAAAAGGATCTGTTGCAACTCTGGCACACAAGAGGTTTGTTAATAATTTCTATGTAATACTGGTATCTTACAGTACAAAATGGACATGCAGTCCAGAAAGTTGGCCGGCCATTAGAGGAATCACGTTGAGAGGCTGGCTGTTGAGATTGCCTGTAGTGAGGATTGAAGCCAGTAAAATTTGAGCAGGGGGTTGCCTTCTGTGGTGGCCGGTATGGTGGTGCGGGTTTACTCATAGAAGCTTTGCGTTTAATATCATGCAAGGACCGTTTTCCCTTGTCCAAAAGCACTGTTTGGGCATCCTTAATTAACTTAAATGCAGATTCAGCACCAGGGAACTGATTTTTGTCAGGATGAAGTTGGAGGGCAAATTTCCTGTACTGTTTCTTAATAGTTGCTTCGTCAGCTGTCTCTTCAATCTGAAGGATGCCATACCAGTCCATGTCAGTCCCTAACAGTTTTTTATCGGCAGTGCAATGCACATCACAAACAGTTAGCATCTGAGAAATGTTTTCCAAATCCTTATAAAGTTGTTGGGCTTTGAGCAGAATTCTACGGGCTGTTGGAAAATCCTTCTTTACCATCAAACTCTCTGCAACGCCCTTCGCCCTGAAGGCCTCATCTTTGTTGCACTCCATCACTCAATTCAGATGACCAGGTTGAAAAGCAGAACTTCCACAAGCCCCGAGAAAAATCCACTTTCAACTCTCACATCCACACGGGATCTGCAGATTTGTACAGGTGGAACATAAATAAGAACTATGATTAACTTGGAAAACAAGAGAAGTATTGTCAGAGTAATTGACATTTACTGTAGGCTTCACTGGTATATGAATCGCAGACAACGATAGGGAATCGGCATCACATAAACACATTAAAAGAGTTATTGAGCAATTTTCACAAATATTCACCCTATAAATCTAAACCTGAAATAAAAAACACAAATCTGCTGCTGAAAACCAAAAGACCAATCCTCTCCGATTTCAACCATTTTCAAGTCCAGAGTAACAAACTTTGAATCCATAAGCACAAGTTTCAAAGAAAAAAATCATAAAGTTTCTAACAAGCAAACATCAGTGGTTGACATAAAAAACCATGACATGAAAAGGCAATCCAACAAACCAACATTCAGTAATTGAAATACTCTGTTTCTAACCAACCATGCCACCATTGTAATGGTCAAAACATAAACCACCCATAAAACTAGGCATGCCCCATAAAGCCATAGCCCTAAAGCAAGAAACTTTGGAACTCAAAAACCTCATAAATTAAACCCTAACTGTGTCCAAATTGGGCAAGAAACAAGTAAAGCAAGAAACTTTGGAGCTCAAAACCCAATAAATTAAACCAAGCACGTGCAAATGCAGAAGAACGAGAAATAATGGAGCCTTAAAATCCCTGGAAAAAGGATAATTAATGTATGTTGTCAATTCAAAAAATAAAATTTTAGGGTACCAAAAATACAAGAGAAGAAAGGAATTTACTGGTTTGTTTCACAAGAAAGGAAACCATAAGGCAATCTGTGAGTGCAACAGAGCTAAGCATTAGGGCCGAACAGATCTTGGGAAGAAGAGGAGTTAGTTTATTTGGAATGATAATTGTTGCCCGTTTGACGTAATTTCTCGATGGGCAATATCTTTGCCAGTTTGAGATGGAAATTATTATTGGAAATTTTAGAAGTTGAAGGGCTTTTCTGTGATTTCACTTTACATTTTGTTTTTGTTATTTTGCCATTGAGATTTTAATCATTTGCTAATTAGGTTTCCACGGTGAAAAAACTTTTTGTAATCATATCCATAGTTGCAAATCGGTTCCTAGGATTTACTAGGGCTTGGGTTATCGAAATTATTTCATTAGTCATTTGAATGTTTTTTCCTTTTTTAAAAAGGAAAAAAACAATACTAGTTTTTGTTTATCCAATCAATTTTAATTAAGTCAATTGTGTATTTTAATTGAATAAATTATATAAATAATTTAATCATAAATTTCATATGTTTTATGTAAAGATATCAAGTTGTTGAGTTATCTTTAAAAAAAATAAATTAAACCTTAATAATAATAAACATACCAAACAAGAATGATAAATATTGCATTTGTGTATCATCATTAAGGTTATATTTTTTTCCAAACCAGAATTTTTCTTGTAATAAGAAAAAAATAAAAAGTTTTTATTTTTTATTAGTAAAAAAGAGATAGATTATCATTTAGTAATTTAATCACTAGAAATTATAAATGATCTTATAGTATAGGTAGAAGGATTAATTGTGTATAAAAAGAACATATCACCCCAAGAATATCTTATCTAAAATAAGTTACATTATTTGTTTGTATGATATATACTAAGGCATTGTTGTTATTTTTAACAATTGATTTGTCTAAGGTTTAGGATAAGTTCTTCTCAGTAAATTTTTTTTATCTTATAAGGTTAAAACCTAACCATTTTAGAATCAAAATATATTTTTATATATTTTTTTTTTAATATCAGGAATATATCTTATGTATAAGTTCGTAACCCTTGATATTAGGATAAACAAAATAAATTATTTGGTATTTTTAAAATATAGACCAAGATCTTGTGGATTTCTTAAATGGGTTATTAATTTAAAAATACATGCAAAAATACTATTTTCCATGATTTTTTATATTTAAAGATGCTAAATCATGCCTTTTTTTTTGTTTTACTTTTAATATTTATGATTTTTATATTTTATTTTTGAGAAACTTGACCATATGCAATTAAAAATATTTTAAAAAAATAATTTTTGTTGTTGTTTTAGTGAAATAAAACCAATTCATTTACTACTTAAAAGTGTCTCACATGTAGTTACAATTTCAATACGGGAGGATAGAAAAAATGTAAAGAATTCAAAATTAATTATAAGTTGATTTTTCAAAAATTAAAATTTTGAATGAAAACCATGATTGGCAAGACACAAATAAAATGTTTTTATCAAGACTATTTTAATTAATATATCAATTCAAGGCAAATTATCAACTCAAAATTAAAGAACGCCAAAACATCAACACAAATTTTATAAATTTCATCAACTTCATTCAAATTTTATATTAATTCAAATAAATCAACACATACTCAAACAAAAATCATGAACCAACATTTAATTTCTAAAAAACAATGATAATCCAAAAAATAAACTTGCAATTTAATGTAAATTATCAAACCAAAAACAAAAATAAATTCAAATTAAATATGTTCAAACAATCCAAATTTTATACACAACAATGAGGTTTTGTCCCAAAATTCACAACATTTTATCAATTTGTCCAAAAAATAATTTGAGATTATAAATCAATCTTTTAAAAATGACTAAATGAGTTTTGGGTGATCTAGGGAACCAACGAAGTGCACTAACAGTGTAGAAACAATGGTGGAATGTGGTCTCCACGCACCTCTATCATTAGCGATGTGTGAGTCCACACACCATCACCAATTAAGAGAAAAGGGGTACATCTAGATCAATTTCTTCTTTTATTTCTTTTTATGATGGTAGTATCACAAACAGAAACCTAAAAACAAAAAAGAAACACATAATAATGTGAACCTCTTGATCATGTGGTCAAGCAACCCCCAATAAATTAGATAACTCGAAAAATCAAAAGTTAAGTTTGTCAAAGTCTTGATGTAGAGGTAACCTTGTACCAAGAAACCAAAGATATTGAAAAAAGACTTTGACTCAAAAATAACCTTGTATCTAGGAATTCTAAATATTTGAATGACATAATGAAGTTAATTATTCTTTGATAAGTAATGTATGATCTTTATTCATGCAAAAAAAAGATTTTTTTTCCATAAACAAACAAAAGAAAAACTCATGTTTATTATTCAACTTATTGCTGAAATTTATAGCTAAAAAATATAATATAGTCTCCTCTAATTAATCATAATCATAATCGACCCCTTTTAGGTTGCAAGTTAATTGATTTAAATTATTAATTAATTAACATAAGTCCAATAATAAAATAAATTTTTAAACAATATCTAATGGGCTAAAACAAACTTATATTAAAAATAATTATTCAACATTAAATAAATAAATAAATAAAATAAAATAAAATAATAAGAAATTCTTCATGCTCAAATTCTTTCATCTAGCTTAAACTTTAATTTTTGCACATTATTGGTAGGCTTTCAATCTTAGCTTCTAACACATTGTACTCTAACATCTGGATTATTTAATGGGCCCACAATATATAGTTGGAAAACTTGATATGTCTAATTTCCATCTCAAATTAAATCACAACAAAATCCTACCTGAATATATGGATACGTTCTAAACAGTATAAAGAAGTTTAGTTTGGCAAATTTGACAAGATTTGTCTGATACCTTCGACCCTCTAAAATAATATGTTTCCAAACTTATTTTGACCTAAAAATTTACCAAACTATATTTATATGTGTCTAGTATTTTCTTGTAAAATTTCAACTCGTTTTAATGTATGGTTTAAGAGATATATCTAATTTCACAAAATTAGTTA
Organism: Populus ilicifolia; assembly: GCA_015708895.1. Taxonomy (NCBI): domain Eukaryota; kingdom Viridiplantae; phylum Streptophyta; class Magnoliopsida; order Malpighiales; family Salicaceae; genus Populus; species Populus ilicifolia. The sequence continues at coordinate 31,034 of SRLM01001443.1, read as the reverse complement.
ACATACATTTTGAGGCCAAGTTTGAACCTTGTTTGGTTCGTATCATCCTCTCCTTCTTTAAAAAAATTTGAACATAAATTTGTATTATGAAAAACATCTTTTAAGGTCAAAAATCAATACCAAACTGAAGAATAGCATCATCATGAAATCTAAGAAGAACCTTGTTAGCAAAGAAGGTTCTTTCGATATATAAGCTTTCCTTTTCAACCATCTTTCACTTCCTCAATTTTTGTTACTTCTTATATATTTGCTTAGGTGTCAAAAATAAAAGTTATAAATCTTCCATTCATCTAAAAAAAATACATACTTGTTACACCATCATGCATAACTCTCTTATTATACTATAATGGTCTATTAAGCAACAAGTGACTAGCTTGCATAAGCATAACATCACATAACACCCCATCACAATATTTACTAAACAAAAAAATAACCAAAACCTACTTATTCACTTTCACTTCACCATTATCATTCAACCATTATAATTTACAAGGTATGCAATATTAGGTACTATGTAAATTAAACTTTCTTACTAATTCAACACTAGGCATATTAGTGCAATTATAATTAAGCTACATATTTTATTATGAATATGACATATCATGTGGAATATGTTCTCTCACTGACCTTCCAAATCATCCATTATAACATGCATATCTAATGCTTTCCTTACTACAAGTGTCTCTCCCTCAACTGGATATTCAACAGAAACATCATTAGCATCCTTCAATGATGGCATCTTCTCTTCTTCATCTTTCCTATCAGTCTCAACCTCATTATTAGTTTTCATAAACATAACTCTTTTATTTGGACACTATGAAGCAATATAATCAAAAATCAAACAATAAAAGCATTTAATGTCATGATTATAAGAAATATAAGTAACATTGTTATCTTTAACAACAATTGAGGTGTCTTTCTTCTTTCTAGGTATTCAGCCTTGCCCTCATTCTATTATGATTGGCCACCCCCAATGTTATCTTTCAAATTAGGTTTCCAAGGTTTTGAAGGGCCTAATTGTTGGCTTTATTGAATGGTACCTTTCTGTTTAAGTTGTTTCTTCATCTTCACAACCATATGCATCATCTTCTCCAACTCCATATAATGTTGCAACTTCACAGTATGAGTTATATCATGATTAGGATAATTCATGAATCTAGCTATAGTAGCCTCGCTATACTTTTAAATATTATCTCAAATCATAGAAAGTTTCATTTCTTTGAAGTACTATTGATCAACACTCTTTGTACTTTGACTTAAACTCTACAACCTTTGATACAATTCTCTATTATAGTGGTTAAAGACAAAGCGCCTCTTCATAAGGTATTTCATCTCATCCCAATTATCAATTTACCTTTTATAATTCCTCATACGATTTGTCACAAATTGATCCACCACACAATGGCATAGTTAGTCAAAGCAATTTTAACAAGCTTGACTTTCTTAGGCTCTAAATAATTTTGACATTAAAAAATCCACTCAACCTTCTTATCTCATTCTAAATAAACTTTTGAATCAATCTTCCCTTGAAAATTCAGTATTATCAACTTAATTGTACTCCAATCTCCACCTAACTTGGCGTTATGGTCCTAGTACCTATAATCATCCTTATAACAAAAATTATCACTATTTATTACTGCTACAAATTGATAATTTTGTTGTTCTCCAAAGCTTTTCCCATGTCTTATAAACACATCTTCAAAATCAAAATCACTCATATCCATATTATTAGGCACAAACTCATCCACATTAGTGTTAACATTCCTAATCATTAGTACTCAAAAGTGCATTTTTATCATGGTTTTATATCATCATTTTGCACTTGAAGTATCAATAACTCCTTAATTAAAGTACGTTTTATAATAATCTATCTAATAATATAAGATACCTTCAATTTGTGGTAAATGTCCATTTTAAATACAGGCCTATCACATAAATAAAAGGATTGATTGATGACTTTAAGAACTTCAATTGCAAAGGCAAAGAGATGATCAAACTTAGAAAAGAGATGTCGGTGCAATCCAAACCGGAATACTGTTCGGTAATTGGGTCATATCTGGAGCTATAGATCTTAGATTTAGGTCTACTTTATATGGATGGAAAGGTAAGACATAGGCCTACAACTTTCATATGGAGCCCAAGATTTGAAAAGGTAATTTTCAAGTCCAAATTGTTGTAACAACAAAGAAGCCCGAATCTGTCCTCCAGCCCGAGCACTGTTTAGTATTTTAGCCATATCTGGAGTTCTAGAAGTCAAAATATGCTGAATTTTTTACACATGAAAACTGAGACAATTTCCTAGAACTTTTATGTTTTCAAGTGGCTCTAATTTTGACGTCATCAATGACGTTTTGGGCAGACAAGAGAAGATAAGTATTGTCACCAAGTCAAGGGTTGGCCATCTACTCATCAATTAGTCATCAAATCAATAGTTTCCAATTTTGGCCTATAAAAGGAGGCATTTGCCATGTATTTAGGCATCTTGGTGTCCAGATCAAGATCATGCTCTTGTTTTCTCTGTTTGTATTCTTTATGTTTTGTTTTCATTATTATCAAATTTATGCCTTTCATTTCCTTTCCTTTGCTTTGTTAACTCTTATCTTATTTATGTTCTTATTTTGTTTATCTATTTTTCTTTCTTCCATTATGTTTAGCTAAGTTAATTATGTCAAGGTAAAAAGGTTACACTAATGGTGTAAGAATAAGTATGGTATAAACTTAATATGGACTTTAATGTTTAATACTAACATGTTTTATATTTGTTATTTTATTCACTCTTTAATGCTTTGCTTGTTAAATGACTAATCTTGATTTATGTTGTATAACCATTGGTACAACAAATGCTTGGCACTTTCATAGCCCATACTGTATGGTATAACCGACACCTGAGCTATGAAAGGAACTTGATTTGTTGTTAACATAAGTTATAATCATGAATGCTTGACGAAACTTACAAGTATTAGCATTAATTGAATAAGATGACTAATGTAATCATGTTAACAATCTATAATCTATTAGAACCTCCTTTATGTGTGGTTTTCAATTGAACAATAAGAGTTTATATTATACTTGTTTAACATACCATTAATGGAACCTCTAACCTTGACATTTATTATTATCACTGTTAATCCTTACTTTAATATCTCATCATCATCATCATCATCTTCTTCTTTTTTTTCTTTATTACTACTAGTATTATTATTATTATTATTATTGTTGTTGTTGTTGTTGTTGTTGTTGTTGTTGTTGTTGTTGTTGTTGTATTGTTGTTATTTATAATTTGTACAATATCCTCCCTGTGGTTCGACCCCGGTCTTGCCGGGTTATTTATTACTTCGACACTCCTGCACCTGGGAGAAGACATTAATCTTTTTGTCGTGTCAAGTTTTTGGCGCCGTTGCCATGGAGGTAAGTTTTGTATAAATTATAATTTTTAGTTTATTTTCTCTTTTCACTTTTTCTTGTATATAACTTTGTTTTTTTTTTCTTCTTATTTCTTCTTCTTTTGTTTTCCTTTTCCATTTATTCTATTCCTACACGTGCATGAGAGTGTGGTCACGTACATCAAGTGATAGACTTTATAGGGTATCCTTATCATTTTCAAAAAATATAGCTGAAGAAGATAATCAATCACTTCATAATGAGAATAATGAGAATAACCGTGCTAAAACACTTAAAGACCACATGAATCCAACAAGAACAAGTGCACCATCATGTATAGTTTTTCCTCCCAATGCATCTCATTTCAATTTTAAGCCAGGCATTATCCAACTTTTACCTTCTTTTCATGGTTTAAACAATGATAATAACAAATATCAAGGTTACATGATCCACTGATGGTATGCCAAACAAGTATAGTATAAACTCTTATTATTCAATTGGAAACCACACCTAAAGAAGGTTCCAATCAGATTATAAATTGTTAACATGATCACATTAGTTATCTTATTCGAGTAATGCTAATACTTGTAAATCTCGTTAGGCATTCATGATTATAACTTATGTTAACAACAAATCAAGTTCCTTTTATAATTCAGGTGTTGGTTATACCATACAGTATGGGCTATAAGAGTGTCAAGTATTTGTTGTACCAAATGTTATACAACATAAATCTAGATTAGCCATTTAACAAGCAAAGTATTAAAGAGTGAACAAGATAACAAATACAAAACATATTAGTATCAAACATTAAAGTCCATATTAAGTTTACACTATACTTATTCTTACACCATTAGTGTAAGTTTTTCACCTTGACATAATAAACTTAATTAAACACAATGAAAGAAAGAAAAATAAATAAACAAAATAAGAACATAAATAAGATAAAATTTAATTAAGTAAATAAAAGAAAATGAAAGGCATAAACTTTACAAAAAAAATACAAAGAGAGAAAGCAAGAACATGATCTTGATTTGGAAACCATGATGCCTAAACACATGGAAAATGCCTCTTTTTATAGACCAAAATTGAGAACTATTGATTTGATGACTAATTAATGAGTGGGTGATCAACTCTTGACTTGGTGACAATCCTTATCTTCTCTTATTTGCTCAAAACGTCATTGATAATGTCAAAATTGGAACCACTTGAAAACATGAAAGTTGTAGGAAATTGTTTCAGTGTTCTTGTATAAAAATTGAGGTCATTTGAACATCTAGAACTCCAGATATGGGCCAAACATTGAACAATGCTCGGGTTGGAGGACAGATTCGGACTTCTTTGTTGTTGCTCTAATTTGGACTTGAAAATGACCTTTTTAAATCTTGGGCTCCATATGAAAGCTGTAGGCCTCTGTCTTACCTTTCCATTTATATAAAGTAGACCTAAATCCAAGATCTACAGCTCCAGATATAACCGAATTACCAAACAGTATTCAGGTTTGGACTGCACCGACATCTTTTTTCTAGGTTTGACCATCTCTTTGTCCTTTCAATTTCAGTTATTAAATTCATCAATCAATGCTTTTATATTATTAGATATGTTATTATAAAACATGTTTTTGTTAAGGAGTTATTGATGCTTCCAATGCAAAATGATATAAAACCTTGAAAAAAATTTACACTTTTAAGTACTAATCACACCCCTTAACCAGCTTATTACTAGTTCTTAGTAATTGACACGACAAAAAGATTGATGTCTTCTCCCAAGTGCAGGAGTGTCGAAGTAATAAATAACCCGGCAAGACCGGGGTCGAACCACAGGGAGGTTAATTGTACAAATTATAAACAAGAATTATAAACAACAACAAGAATAATAATAATAATAATAATAATAATAATAATAATAATAATAATAATAGCAATAATAATACTAATAATACTAGTAGTAGTAGTAGTAGTAATAATAATAAAGAAGAAAAGTTGATGAGCACTTTAAAATGGAAAATTAAAGTAAGGATTAAACAACAATAACAAACAATGTCAAGGTTAGAGGATCCACTAATGGTATGTCAAACAAGTATAGTATAAACTCTTATTGTTTAATTGGAAACCACACATAAAGGAGGTTCCAATCTGATTATAGATTCTTAACATGATTACATTAGTCATCTTATTCAATTAATGCTAATCCTTGTAAATTTCGACAAGCATTCATGATTATAACTTATGTTAACAACAAATCAAGTTCCTTTCATAACTCAGATGTTGGTTATACCATACATTATGGGCTATGAAAGTGCCAAGCATTTGTTGTACCAAGTGTTATACAACATAAATCAAGATTAGTCATTTAACAAGCAAAGTATTAAAGAATGAATAAGATAACAACTATAAAACATGTTAGTATTAAACATTAAAGTCCATATTAAGTTTATACCATACTTATTCTTACACCATTAGTGTAACCTTTTCACCTTGACATAATTAACTTAGCTAGACATAATGAAAAAAAGAAAAATAGATAAACAAAATAAGAACATAAAAGTTAACTAAGTAAAGGAAAGGAAATGAAAGGCATAAACTTGATATTAATGAAAACAAAGCATAAAGAATACAAAGAGAGAAAACAAGAGCATGATCTTGATCTGGAAACCAAGATGCCTAAATGCATGGCAAATGCCTCTTTTTATAGGCCAAAATTGGGAACTATTGATTTGATGACTAATTGATGAGTAGATGGCCAACCCTTGACTTGGTGGCAATCCTTATCTTCTCTTGTCTACCCAAAACATCATTGATTATGTTAAAATTAGAGCCACTTGAAAACATGAAAGTTCTAGGCAATTGTCTCAACTTTCTTGTGTAAAACATTTAGCTCATTTTGACTTCTAAAACTCCAGATATGGCCAAAATATTGAACAGTGCTCAGGCTGGAGGACAGATTCGGGCTTCTTTGTTGTTGCAATAATTTGGACTTGAAGATAGCCTTTTTAGATCTTGGGTTCCATATGAAAGTTGTAGGCCCATGTCTTACCTATCCATCAATATAAAGTAGACCTAAAGCTAAGATCTATAGCTCCAGATATGACCCAATTACCGAACAGTATTCCGGTTTGAATTGCACCGACATCTCTTTTCTAAGTTTGATCATCGCTTTGCCTTTGCAATTGAAGTTCTTAAAGTCATCAATCAATCCTTTCATTTATGTGATAGGCCTGAATTTAAAATGAACATTTACCACAAATTAAAGGTATCTTATATTATTAGATAGATTATTATAAAACGTACTTTAGTTAAGGAGTTATTGATACTTTAAATGCAAAATGATGATATAAAACCATGATAAAAATGGACTTTTGAGTACTAATCAGTAATCAAAATGTTAAAATAGAAAAACAATTTATAAATTCATAAATTCTACAAAGAAAGGTATTCATCATTCAACTTCCATTAATCTATCTAGATAAACAAACTTTTTATTAAATTTATATATGTGCTCAATACCTCTTAAACAAGATATTAATAAACTTTTTTTTTATACTCAACACATTAAGACATAGTTATGGGTCTTTACTTAGAAGAAAACAAAATTCTTGTTCTAATGTTTAAGTTAACTTCTTTGGGTTGAGATTTTTTTGTTTTTTTAATAACTTAAAACACAATGCATCTTTAACCCATGTAATGAGCTTTCAACTAATAACTCCCAAACTAGTTGATCTTAGGGCATTAGGTGTTGAGACACCCCTACGAGCTTAGTAACTCTGGTTACAAATACTGATACGTAGATAGTACAATGTTTCATTTCCTTAAGTTTTTCTCTTAACCTATGTAACTAGTGTTGAGCCAATAGGTCTTAAGTCAGTTGACTTTAGGATATTAGGTGTTAAAACACCCATTTAAGCTTAATTATTTAGGTTAAAGAGGCTAAAAAATCAAACTTATCTATATTTTTATTATCATCATTTTTTTTGCTCTTTTTTTCTGGTTTTTTTTTTCAAATTATATATTATTCTTTCGCCTTAGTTTTTACCTTTAACAAAAAAACATAAATAGTGTAATAATCCAATGTGCAACATATAATCTTATGTTAAAGTGTGTGTGTGTGTGTGAAAATTAAGGTTTTAGAATATATGTTAAATAAGTATCTAAGCATAATTAAGTGATAATAATACGAGAGTTTGTAAACCTGAATATTTCAAGAAGTATTATAATAGACCTTGTTAAGATTGGTTACAAAGATACATCTCAAGAGTCACTTTAACAAAAAAACTCATTTACTTTATCATCCTAGTAACAACAATTTTGCACATGCTTTATGAAATAAAAAACACAGTTAGTTAATTTCTTTTTTGAAAGCTACTACCCTTTCCCCCCAACCAAAATGAGACATTGTTTTCAATGTTCTAAGGTAGAAAGATAGAGTACAGAAGACATCACCTGAAATAACAAACACTAACAAACTTGAAACACACTTAAACAAATATAAGAAACAACAAGACACAATAATAAAAGTAAAAGGCATAAAAATTCACAAATGAAGACTCAAATCTAATCTAAGCCTTTTATGGCTTTTCTTAGATGACCAATTTATGCAACTCATGGAAGGATCAATTGCTGGAATGAAAGATTATAGTTGATCAATCAATTGGTTAGCAGTAGCAACAGAGATTATGATTTGTCATGCAAGAGATGTTAGAAATTCTTGTTCCACAGCATAATCAAGAAAAGACAACAACTTATCATAATAACCATTAACATTTAACATACCTATAGGTTTATGGTGAATGTGCAATTGGGTCCAAAAGCAAATATGAAAGATCTCTTTTAATGTACCTAGACCACCTAGTAAGGCAATGAAGGCATCAGTATGGTTAAACATTTTATTCATTCAAGCAAACATTATGGAGACTTATAGTCCCTCTCCAATTATTTTTCCAATGATGTCCCCTTGTGCTAAAGCTTCAGGGATGACCCTCAAAACTTGACTACCTCCTAAAAATACAACTATTGACACACCTCCCATTAACCCAAGACTGCCTTCCTTATACACTAAATGAATCTTTCTCTCAGCTAGCACCTAACTAGGATGATTTGCTAATTCTAAAAACTCCTTTTCTTTCCTAGGACTAGATCCATAAAAAACACAAATATTTCTTATGTGATAACCTGAGGAACTTGTCATTTCTACACACTTCTATATTTGTTAAATGTATGAGTTGAGTAGAAATGAAAGGAAGAAAGAGAGGATTATATAGATGAGAAATTAAAACGGCAATCATACCACCTATGTATAGGTTAGTTGGAGTCTCACACACACCCTCTCTCTTTATTTATTTAAAAAAAAACATATGTATGTATAAGTAGTTGTGATTGTGGTTCACATCTTTTCATGTTTTTATATCCAAAAACAAATTAAACGCTCTCTATTAGTCATGGATAGACTTTCTATCCAATTTTCTTAAAAACTAGCAAATAGGATCTTTTTTAGTCAGATTCCCAAGACTAAGTCAATTATGTTCTTTATGAAAAAAGGGTTATAAATCATGAATTGCACGATGCACATCTCCACTAGGATACGTCTTAAGAGTTAATAAAAGATTATGTAAAAACTCCTTACTCAGACTACCTCCTAAAAATACAACTATTTTATCATCATGATTTATAGATATCATTCCTAAAAAACAACATTGTGCATTACAAGTCAATTTGACACATCGGTGACAGACTTTTAGTCATTCTGCACGATGTTTCTTGGCAAAAGTGTTTTTACCTGTTCCAAGCATGTGTGAAATGAAGGAATTAGATAACTCACCTGATAATCAGACCTTTGCTTCAATCAACTAGCGAAATCTTCAAGAATTTCATGATTCATTAACAACCTTAACCTTATATATCTAGCATGGTAAATTTTTGTAATCGCATTTTGAGGTAGAGCAGGAAAATACTTTTTCAATTTTTCAAGATTAGTGTCCATTATCAAATGAGAATTGGAAGAGAGATTCAAAGAATTGTACAAATATATACATATATATCAGTTATTATGGGAAACTAAAAGAACCGACTTAAATCACAGAATACTGTTGTCCACTATTTGACCGAGGTGAGAGAAACTAGCAAAAATCACTAAAAAAAAACACAAAAACAATATGAGAAAAAAAAATCAATCTTTATATACAGGATCACCTAATTTAATAGAGTCATTTTCAACTGAAAAATTATCAATGTAAATTTTCAAACGATGTCCATTTACCTTGAAAATATTGTCATTCTTTGGATTCTCGATATCATAGGCCTTATATGATACACATGTTTCATAATAAAAAGACCACTCTATCTTGATCTTAGTTTTCTAGGAAATAAATGCAATCAAGAATTATAAAGTAAGACTTTTTGACCAACATTGAATGTTTTTCTCGGAATATTCTTATCATGAAACTCTTCAATTCTTACTTTATGAATTTTTGAATTTTCATATGCATCATTTCTTATTTCCTGAAGCTCATTTATTTGTAATTTTCACAGTTGACTAGCATCATCAAGATTTGAATTGAAAGCTTTAATAGCCCAATAAGCTTTATGTTCAAGTTCCACAGACAAGTGACAAGGTTTTCCATAGACTAGTCTATAAGGTGACATACCTAATGATGTTTTATAAGCAGTTCGATAAGCCCAAAGTGCATCATTAAGTCTTAAAGACCACTCTTTCCTATTAGGGTTCACTATTTTCTCCAAAATATGTTTGATCTCCCTATTAGTAAGCTATACTTGTCCACTTGTGTGAAGGTGATAAGGGGTGGCAACTTTGTGTGTGATTTCATATTTCTTCATTAAAGAATCAAATGGCTTGTTATAGAAATGTGTTCCACCATCACTTATCATGACTCGAGGGATTCCAAGTCAACTCAAAATATTTTCTTTCAAAAACTTTATCTTTGTTTTGTGATCATTGTTTTGACTTGGAATTGCCTCTATTCATTTTGAAACATAATTTACTGCGACTAATATGTACAAGAAACCAAATAATGGAGGAAATGGACCCATGAAATCTATACCCTAATAGTTAAAGATCTCAATGACAAGAGTAAGATTTAAAGGCATCATGTGATGTTTTGAAATAGATCCCAACTTCTAAAAAATTTCACAAGACTTGCAAAATGCATGTGAGTTCTTGAACATGGTGACCTAATAAAATCCACTTTGTAAGCTTTTGTAGTTGTCTGATTAGTACTCAAAAGTGCATTTTCATCATGGTTTTATATCATCATTTTGCACTTGAAGTATCAATAACTCCTTAATTGAAGTACATTTTATAATAATCTATCTAATAATATAAGATACCTTTAATTTGTGGTAAATGTCCATTTCAAATACAGGCTTATCACATAAATAAAAGGATTCATTGATGACTTTAAGAACTTCAATTGCAAAGGCAAAGAGATGATCAAACTTAGAAAAGAGATGTCGGTGCAATCCAAACTAGAACACTGTTCAGTAATTGGGTCATATCTGGAGCTATAGATCTCAGATTTAGGTCTACTTTATATGAATGGAAAGGTAAGACATAGAACTACAACTTTCATATGGAGCCCAAGATCTGAAAAGGCCATGTTCAAGATCTGAAAAGGCCATGTTCAAGTTCAATTTGTCCTCCAACCCGAGCATTGTTCAATATTTTGGCCATATCTGGAGTTCTAGAAGTCAAAATAAGCTGAATGTTTTACACAAGAAAGCTGAGACAATTTTATAGAACTTTCATGTTTTCAAGTGGCTCTAATTTTGACTTCATCAATGACGTTTTGGGCAAACAATAGAAGATAAGGATTGTCACCAAGTCAAGGGTTGACCACCTACTCATCAATTAGTTATCAAATCAATAGTTCTGAATTTTGGCCTATAAAAGGAGGCATTTGCCATGCATTTAGGCATCTTGGTGTCCAGATCAAGATCATGCTCTTGTTTTCTCTCTTTGTATTCTTTATACTTTGTTTTCATTGATATCAAGTTTATGCCTTTCATTTCCTTTCCTTTGCTTTGTTAACTCTTATCTTATTTATGTTCTTATTTTGTTTATCTATTTTTCTTTCTTCCATTATGTCTAGCTAAGTTTATTATGTCAAGGTGAAAAGGTTACACTAATGGTATAAGAATAAGCATAATGTAAACTTAATATGGACTTTAATGTTTGATACTAACATGTTTTGTATTTGTTATCTTGTTCACTCTTTATACTTTGCTTGTTAAATGACTAATCTTGAATAAGATGACTAACGTAATCATGTTAATAATCTATAATCTGATTGGAACCTCCTTTATGTGTGGTTTCCAATTGAACAATAAGAGTTTATATTATACTTGTTTGACATACCATTAGTGGAACCTCTAACCTTGACATTTGTTATTATCATTGATAATCCTTACTTTAATATTTCATCTCAAAGTTCTCATCTTCTTCTTCTTCTTTATTGTTGTTGTTGTTGTTATTATTATTATTATTATTATTATTCTTGTTGTTGTTGTTGTTGTTGTTGTTATTGTTGTTATTGTTATTATTGTTATTGTTGTATTATTGTTATTTATAATTTGTACAATAACCTCCCTATGGTTCGACCCCGGTCTTGCTGGGTTATTTATTACTTCGACACTCCTGCACTTGGGAGAAGACATCAATCTTTTTGTCGTGTCATTGTCTTTCTTGATGAGGAATGACCCTCACATGCTTTAGAATGACAAAATTTAATAACACTACGTACCTCATTGTTGGGAATGCATCTTCGAAATATTTGATCTAGATAATATTTGAATAAATATGGGTCATCCTAATAAAAGTTCTTCACTTCGTTCAAGAACTTTTTTTTATCTTGGGTACTCTAATGAGCTGGCAATTGTCTTGAAACAAGAAAATTGACAATATTAGCAAACCAAGGTATTGTAGAGACAAAAAGTAAAGATTTAATAGGAAAGTAGTTATCGATTGGTGTGATGTTAGTTTTTAAATCTGTTGTCAATCTTGATAAATGATCTACACCAACATTTTTTGTGTCTTTCTTATCTTTGATTGTGATATCAAATTCTTGAAGTAATAAAATTCACCGCACCAATCTAGCCTTAGAATCTTTCTTAGAAAGAAGATATTTCAATATTGTCTGATCACTAAGAACAACAACAGGTGAGTCAACAAGATAAGAGCTGAATTTTTCACATGCAAATACTACTACAAGTAATTCTTTTTCAGTGGTGGTGTAATTCATTTGAGCACTATTTAAAGTTTTACTTGTATAGTAAATCACATAAGGTTTCTTATCTTTCATTTGTCCCAAAATAGCAACAATGACATAATCACTAGCATCACACATTATTTCAAAAGGTAATGACCAATCAAGAGGTTGAATGACAGGAGCACAAGCAAGCAAGTTTTTAAGTTTAACAAAGACTTCTTCACAATGTTTTAGTCCATTCAAAAATATTATCCTTTGTTAGAAGGTTACTTAAGGGTTTAGATATTACACTAAAATCTTTGATGAACCTTCTAAAAAAACCAACATGTTCTAAGAATGATCTAACATCTTTAATAGATTTTGGTGTTGGCAAGTTAGCAATTAACTCGATTTTAGATTTGTCAACTTCAATTCCTTTTGATAAAACAATATGACTAAGTACAATGTTATTTATTATGATAAAATGATATTTTTTCCAATTTAATACAAACCTTTTTTCTTCATACCTAGTTAAAACCTTTTCTAAGTTAGTCAAACAATCGTCAAATGAATAGCTAAAAACAGAAAAAGTATCCATAAAAATCTTAAGAAAATATTCAACCATATCACTAAATATACTGAGCATGCATCTTTAAAACGTGGTTGGTGCATTATATAATCCAAAAGGTATCCTTCGATATGTAAAAGTACCAAATGGACATGTGAAAGTAGTCTTCTCTTGATCTTCCACTACAATTTCAATTTGGTTATAACCTGAATAGCCATCTAGGAAACAATAAAATTTATAACCTACAACTCTTTTTAGGATTTGATCCATGACCTATAACTCTTTCTAGGATTTGATCCATGAAAGGTAAAGGAAAATGATATTTTCTAGTCATTAAATTAAGTTTCCTATAGTCAATGCTCATGCGCCAACTAATAACAGTCCTAGTAAGAATTAACTTATAATTTTTATTTTTTATTATAGTGACTCCAGACTTCTTAGGTACAACTTGGGTCGGACTTACTCATTTGTTGTCAGAAAGAGGATAAATGATTCCATTATCTAGAAACTTAATAACTTCATATTTCACTACTTCTTTCATATTAGGATTGAGTCTTCGTTGTATTTTCCTAGAAGGTTTAGCATTTTCCTCCAAATAAATTTTGTGTGTCCAAATCAAAGGACTAATTCCTTTTATGTCAGCTATGGTCCATCCTAATGTATTTTTATGCATTTTCAAAGTTTGTAATAACTTACCTTCTTGATATGTATTAAGTTTGAAAGAAATTATTACCGAAAAAGTTTTATTTTCTCCCAAAAATGAGTATTTGAGATTGAATGACAACGACTTCAAACCAGGTTTAAGTGATTAAATACTTGAAGGTATGGATTTAATTGATCGTGGTGGCAATTCCTTAATTTGTGCTTTCCAATTACTTGCCTTTGATTCTTCCTGAAAATAAACCATTTGTAAATCATCAGATTCATCAATCTCAATTTCACTGGAAATGGTTTGAAATTAATCATGAATTAATTTTTCAATAAAGTCCACTTCTTGTAAATCATTATCATCTCTAGGTTGCTTGCAAATGTTGAAAATATTCATCTCCAATGTCATGTTTCTAAATGATAGCTTCATCAATCCATTTCTACAATTAATCAATGCACTAGAAGTTGCAAGAAACGGACATCCTAAAATAACAGGAAATGATTTACATACTTTAACAGGTTGTGCATCCAAAACAATTAAATCTATAGGATAAATGAATTTATCAACATGTACTAATACATCTTCAATTATTTCTCTAAGCACTTTTACAGATCTATCGGTAAGTAAAAGACTTATAGAAGTTGGTTTTAACTCACCTAGATTAAAACTTTGAAAAACTGAATATGGAAGTAAATTCACATTGGCTCCAAGATCAAGGCTTTTTCAATTTTATATTCTCCAATATAGTAAGAAATTGTCAGAAAACCAGGGTCTTTATATTTCAAATCATTATTGTTTTGAAGAATGACACTTACTTGTTCGGCTAAAAAGGCTTTCTTTTTCACATTTAGTTTCCTATTCACCGTGCATAGATCTTTAAAAAATTTAACATATGAAGGAACCTGTTTAATAGCATCTTATAAAGGTATATTAATTCTTATCTATTTAAAAGTTTTAAAAATTTCAAATTTATGATTGACTTTTCTTTGTTTGGTCATGACATGAGGAAATAGAAGCGCTGGTGGGGAATTAGTCCTTCTCTTGCAAATTTTAGATTCAACCCCTTGTTTACCCTTAGAGATTGACTAATTATCTTTCTCACAAGATTTAAGAGTGAGTTTTTTAATAACCTTACTATTGTGAAAGGTAGTGATTGATTTGACTTGATCCATGTGTTGGCTTTCGAAATTACTTGTATTTACATTGTATTGCCCTTTAGGATTTTGTTATGGTTGAGATGGAAACTTACCTTTCTCTTGGAAACTAAGAGCATATGTCAATTTTGCAAGAGTATCTTTAAAATCTATCATGTTTTGAGCAAGTTTAGTATTGATTGTCTCTTGCTTTTCAATGAATGCATAAAATGTTTCTTCAAGATTTTTTTTAGGAGGTGTAACATAATGAGGTCCATATACATGAGAATTTTAGAAATTATGGTGTGCTTGAAATGGTGTTTGTGAAGTTTGTACATTGTTATTATCACTCTTCTAACTAAAATTTAGGTGATTTCTCCATTTAGGGTTATATGTTTGCGAGTATGGGTATAGTTGGCCCTCCAGAAATTGTTTAAAGCATGGGCTTGTTCATGGAATCATTCTTTAAAAGAAAGCAAGGTTGGATAGTTATTGGTTAAGTGTTTATTTATTTCATATATTTGACACACAATATTTTTAACAGATTTTAATTAACCACTCTTTTTCAATTCTAGTGTCTCGACTTTTCTAGCTAAAAATGAAAACTAGGCTTGAAGGTTATGATCTTCCCTAAGGTTGTCCATACCTCCACTAGATGTATAAGGTTGAGTTTTACTCGATACCTTATAAGTACCCGTAATGTTCTAATTTTGAGCATTTTCAGCTAACAAATCTAAGTACTCTATTGCTTCATTAGGGTCTTTATTTTTAAAAGTTTCATTGCATATCAATTCAGCTATTTGCCTATCTCTAGGTGCTAACCCTTCATAAAAATGTGAAACCAATCTCCATGTTTCAAAACCATGATAAGAGCAAGTATTAAGCAAGTCTCAATACCTATCCCAATATTGGTAAAATGTTTCTCTTGGTTTTTGATTGAAAGTGGTGATTTTTCTTTTAAAAGAGTTTATTCTATGAGATGAAAAATACTTCTTTAAAAACTATTGTTGCATTTCATCACAAGCACAAATGGATCCTGGTCTCAAATTTTATAGCCAGGTTTTAGCTTTATCTTTTAAAGAAAAAGAAAAAAGCTTTAATCTAATGGTGTTCGTGCTACAATTTGAGTCATTATAGATGTTACAGACAACAAATCAAGTTCAAGTTTACACTCACAAGTAAAGTATTAAAGAGTGAACAAGATAACAAATATAAAACATGTTAGTATCAAACATTAAGTCTATATTAAGTTTACACTTTACTTATTCTTACACCATTAGTGTAACCTTTTCACCTTGACATAATAAACTTAACTAAACACAATGAAAGAAAGAAAGAAAGAAAATAAGAACATAAATAAGATAAAAGTTAACTAAGTAAATAAAATGAAATGAAAGGAATAAAGTTGATATTAATGAAAGCAAAACATAAACATTACAAAAAAAATACAAAAAGAGAAAACAAGAGCATAATCTTAATCTAGAAACCAAGATGCCTAAAAGCATGGCAAATGCCTCTTTTATAGGCTAAAATTAGGAACTGTTGATTTGATGACTAATTGATGAGTGGATGACCAACTCTTGACTTGGTGACAATCTTTATCTTATCTTGTCTACCCAAAACGTCATTGATAATGTCAAAATTGAAACAACTTGAAAACATGAAAGTTATAGATAATTGTCTCAACGTTCTTGTGTAAAAATTGAGGTCATTTGGACTTCTAGAACTCCAAATATAGGCCAAATACTGAATAGTACTCGAGCTGGAGGACAGATTCGGACTTCTTTGTTGTTGCTCCAATTTCGACTTGAAAATGGCCTTTTTAAATCTTGGACTCTTATAAAAGTTATAGGCCTCTATCTCACTTTCCATCCATATAAAGTAGACCTAAATCCAAGATCTATAACTCCAGATATGACCAAATTACCGAACAGTGTTCTAGTTTGGACTGCACCAGCATCTCTTTTCTAGGTTTGGCCATCTCTTTGTCCTTTCAATTTTAGTGCTTAAATTCATCAATCAATCCTTTCATTTATGGGATAGGCCTATATTTAAAATAAAAATTTACCATAAATTAAAGATATCTTATATTATTAGATATGTTATTATAAAACATGTTTTAGTTAAGGAGTTATTGATACTTGAAGTGCAAAATGATGATACAAAACCTTCATAAAAAATACACTTTTAAATACTAATCAATTAACATTTTACATCTCTAACCAATCCAATCTATCCTAAAATTATTAGTCATTAGATCTATTTGGTGATTCATAATGCGTAACTGGGTTATAATTTTGACTCATCTATGTGGTGTTATATTGTTGCTTGCCTCTAGCATTTTTTAATCTAAAATTTGGTTAGTTGACAAGAAACACACTTTCCTTACTAATTGCCTCGTATATTTACACTCCCTTATATATGTTAAGTTTTATTTTCATTAATATGTTGTTTATGCCTTTTATTTTCTTTCCTTTACTTAGTTAACTTTTATCTTATTTATGTTCTTTTTTTTATGTTTCTTTCTTTCATGGATTTTAATGTTTCATATTATCATATTTTGTATGTGTTATCTTGTCACTCTTTAATACTTTGCTTGTTAAATGATTAATCTAGATTTATGTTGTATAACACTTAGTACAACAAATGCTTGACACTTTCATAGCTCATATTATATGGTATAACCGACACCTGAGCTATGAAAGGAACTTGATTTGTTGTTAACATAAGTTATAATCATGAATGCTTGACAACATCTACAAGTATTAGCATTATTCAAATAAGATTAATAATGTAATGTTGTTAATAATTTATAATCTGATTAAAACCTCCTTTGTGTGTGGTTTCCAATTGAATAATAAGAGTTTATACTATACTTGTTTGATATACCATTAGTGGATCTTCTAACCTTGATTTTTGTTGTTATCATTGTTTAATCCTTACGTTAATCTTCCATCTCGAAGTTCTCATCAACTTCTTCCTCTTTATTATTATTATTATTATTATTATTATTACTATTGTTGTTGTTGCTACTATTACTATTACCATTATTATTATTATTATTATTGTTATTATTGTTATTGTTATTGTTATTGTTATCTATAATTTATATAATTAACCTCTATGTGGTTTGATACTGATTAATACTCAAAAGTGCATTTTTATCATGGTTTTATATCATCATTTTGCACTTAAAGTATCAATAACTCCTTAACTAAAGTACGTTTTATAATAATCTATCTAATAATATAAGATACCTTTAATTTGTGGTAAATGTCCATTTTAAATGCAGGCCTATCACATAAATGAAAGGATTGATTGATGACTTTAAGAACTTCAATTGCAAAGGCAAAGAGATGATCAAACTTAGAAAAGAGATGTCGGTGCAATCCAAACCGGAACACTGTTCGGTAATTGGGTCATATCTGGAGCTATAGATCTCAGATTTAGGTCTACTTTATATGGATGGAAAGGTAAGACATAGGCCTACAACTTTCATATGGAGCCCAAGATCTAAAAAGGCCATTTTCAAGTCCAAATTATTGCAACAACAAAGAAGCCCGAATCTGTCCTCCAGCCCGAGCACTGTTCAGTATTTTGGCCATATCTGGAGTTCTAGAAGTCGAAATGAGCTGAATTTTTTACACAAGAAAGCTGAGACAATTGCCTAGAACTTTCATGTTTTCAAGTGGCTCTAATTTTGACGTCATCAATGACGTTTTGGGCAGACAAGAGAAGATAAGGATTGTCACCAAGTCAAGGGTTGGCCATCTACTCATCAATTAGTCATCAAATCAATAGTTCCCAATTTTGGCCTATAAAAGGAGGCATTTGCCATGCATTTAGGCATCTTGGTGTCCAGATCAAGATCATGCTCTTGTTTTCTCTCTTTGTATTCTTTATGCTTTGTTTTCATTAATATCAAGTTTATGCCTTTCATTTCCTTTCCTTTCTTTAGTTAACTTTTATGTTCTTATTTTGTTTATCTATTTTTCTTTCTTTCATTATGTCTAGCTAAGTTAATTATGTCAAGGTGAAAAGGTTACACTAATGGTGTAAGAATAAGTATGGTATAAACTTAATATGGACTTTAATGTTTAATACTAACATGTTTTATATTTGTTATCTTGTTCACTCTTTAATACTTTGCTTGTTAAATGATTAATCTTGATTTATGTTGTATAACAATTGGTACAACAAATGCTTGGCACTTTCATAGCCCATAATGTATGGTATAACCGACACCTGAGCTATGAAAGGAACTTGATTTGTTGTTAACATAAGTTATAATCATGAATGCTTGACGAAATTTACAAGTATTAGCATTAATTGAATAAGATGACTAATGTAATCATGTTAACAATCTATAATATGGAACCTCCTTTATGTGTGGATTCCAATTGAACAATAAAAGTTTATACTATACTTGTTTGACATACCATTAGTGGAACCTCTAACCTTGACATTTGTTATTATCATTGTTTAATCTTTACTTTAATACTCTATCTCCAAGTTCTCATCATCATCATCATCTTCTTCTCTTTCTTTATTATTATTATTATTATTATTATTATTATTATTGTTATTATTGTTGTTGTTGTTGTTATTTATAATTTGTACAATAACCTCCCTGTGGTTCGACCCCGGTCTTGCCGGGTTATTTATTACTTCGACACTCCTACACTTGGGAGAAGACATCAATCTCTTTGTCGTGTCAGACACCGATCTTGTTGGGTTATTTATTACTTCGACACTCTTGCATTTGGGAGAAGACATCAATCTTTTAGCCGTGTCAAGTTTTTGGCGTCGTTGCTAGGGAGGTATGTTCGTGTACAAATTATAATATTTATTTTATTTTCTCTTTTCACTTTTCACTTTTCTTGTATATAACTTTGTTTCTTTTCTCTTGTTTCTTCTTTTTTTTTCTTGCTTTTATTCTATTCCTACACGTGCATAAAAGTGTGGTCATGTACATTAAATGATAGACTTTGTAAGATATTCTCATCATTTTCAGAAAATATGGCCAAAGAAAATAATCAATCACTTTATAATAAAAATAATGAGATTAACCATGTTAGAACACTTAGAGACCACATGATTCCTATAAGAACAAGTGTACTATCATGCATAGTTTTTTTCTCCTGATGCAACTTATTTTAATTTTAAGTCAAGCATTATTCAACTTTTAGCTTCTTTTCATGGCTTAGATTTTGAAAATTCGTACTTGTATTTAAGGGAAATTGAGGAGGTCTACAACATATATAATAATTTAAATTATAGCATGGACACCATCAGATTAAAGCTTTTTTTATTAAAAGATAAAGCTAAAACATGGCTATAAAATTAGAAACTAGGATCCATTCGTGCTTCGGATGAAATGCAATAATAGTTTTTAAAAACGTTTTTCCCATCTCATAGAACAAACTCTTTCAAAAGACAAATGACCTCTTTCATGAAAAAAAAAATAGGAGAAACATTTTACCAATATTGGGATAGGTATCGAGACTTGATTAATACTTGTCCTCATCATGATTTTGAAACATGGAGATTGGCTTCACATTTTTATGAAGGGTTAACACATAGAGATAGGTAAATGATTAAATTGATGTGCAATAAAACTTTTAAAGATAAAAACTCTGATGAAGCAATGAAGTACTTGGATTTGTTAGTTGAAAATATTCAAAATTAGAACACCACCGGTACTTATGAGGCATTGAGTAAAACTCAATCTTAGGAAAGATCATGACCTCCAAGCCAAGTTTGCGTTTTTAGCTAGAAAAGTCGAGGCACTAGAATTGAAAAAGAATGATCAATTAAAATCTATTGAAAATATTGTGTAAAATCTATAAAACAATGAACACTCAACCAATAATTGTCCAATCTTGTATTCTTTTAAGGAATGTCTCCATGAACAAGCTCAGGCTTTAAACAGTTTTCAAAGGCCCAATCATAACTCATACTTGTAAATATATAGCCCTAGTTAGATAAATCACTAAAATCTTAGATGGAAGAGTGACAATACACAAACTTCACCACCACAATTTCAAGCAAACCATAATTTCTAAAATTCTCATGGATATGCATCTTTTTATGCTCCACCTCTTAGAAGAAATTTTGAGAAAACGTTGTATGCATTCATTGAAAAGCAAGAATCAATCAATACTCAACTTGCTCAAAGCATAACAGATTTTAAAGATACTCTTATAAAATTCACATTTACTCTCAGTTTTTAAGTGAAAGGTAAGTTTGCATCTTAACTATAGCAAAATCCCAAAGGGTAATACAATTCAAATGCAAGTACTTCTGGAAGTCAACACATGAATCAAGTTAAATTAGTTGTCACTCTTCTTAGTGGTAAGATTATTCAAAAACCAATTCTGGAACCTAGTGAGAAAGATGATGAGTCAATCTCTAAAGGTAAGAAAGGGGTTGAATCTGAACATTGCAAAGAAAAGACTTATTCCCCGTCAGCACTTCTATTTCCTTATGCCATAACCAATCAGGAAGAAATTGAGGATGAAAATGGCACCAAAAATATTGATGCGGATCTTTTATCAAAAGTGATAACAGATTCGATATCCGACATCACACCAATTGATGATTACTTTTCTGATGAATCCTACTTTCTCTTAGTTCAATGCCTTATCACATGACTAAAAGATTGATGTCTTCTCTCAAGTGTAGGAGTGTCGAAGTAATAAATAATCAGGCAAGACCGGGGTCAAACCATAGGGAGGTTAATTGTATAAATTATAAATAACAATAATACAACAACAACAATAATAAAGAAAAAGAAGGAGAAGGAGAAGAAGAAGAAGACGATGATGAGAACTTTAAGATGGAATATTAATGTAATGATTAAATAATGGTAATAACAAATGTCAAAGTTAGAGGTTCCACTAATGGTACGTCAAACAAGTATAGTATAAACTCTTATTACTCAATTAGAAACCACACACAAAGGAGGTTCCAATCAGATTATAAATTATTAACATGATTACATTCATCATCTTATTCGACTAATGATAATACTTGTAAATCTCGTCAAGCATTCATGATTATAACTTATGTTAACAACAAATCAAGTTCCTTTCATAGCTCAAGTGTCGGTTATACCATACAGTATGGGTTATGAAAGTGCCAAGCATTTGTTATGACAAGTGTTATACAACATAAATCAAGATTAGTCATTTAACAAGCAAAGTATTAAAGAGCGAACAAGATAACAAATACAAAACATATTAGTATCAAACATTAAAGTCCATATTAAGTTTACACTATACTTATTCTTACACCATTAGTGTAACCTTTTCACATTTACATAATAAACTTAGCTAGACATAATGAAAGAAAGAAAAATAAATAAACAAAATAAGAATATAAATAAGATAAGAGTTAACTAAGGAAAGGAAATGAAAGGCATAAACTTGATATGAATGAAAGCAAAGTGATTGATACTTAAAAGTGTATTTTTATCAAGGTTTTATATCATCATTTTGCACTTGAAGTATCAATAACTCCTTAACAAAAGCATGTTTTAGAATAATATATCTAATAATATAAGATACCTTTAATTTATGGTAAATGTTCATTTTAAATGCAGGCCTATCACATAAAAGAAAGGATTGATTGATGAATTTAAGAACTGAAATTGAAAGGATAAAGAGATGGTCGAACTTATAAAAGAGATGTCGTTGCAATCCAAATCAAAACACTATTTGGTAATTGGGTCATATCTAGAGCTATAAATCTTATATTTAGGTCTACTTTATATGGATAGAAAGGTAAGACATAGGCGTAGACTTTCATATGGAACCTAAAATCTAAAAAGGTCATTTTCAAGTCCAAATTATTGTAACAACAAAGAAGCTCGAATTTGTCCTCCAGCCCGAGCACTGTTCAATATTTTGGCCATATCTGGAGTTCTAGAAGTCAAAATGAGCTGAATTTTTTAACAAGCTGAGACAATTTTCTACAACTTTTATGTTTTCAAGTGGCTCCAATTTTCATGTTATCAATGACATTTTGGGCAGACAAGAGAAGATAAGGATTGTCACAAAGTCAAGAGTTGGTCACCTACTTATCAATTAGTCATCAAATCAATAGTTCCTAATTTTAGCCTGTAAAAGGAGGCATTTACCATGCATTTAGGCATCTTGGTTTCTAGATCAAGATCATGCTTTTGCTTTCTCTCTTTGTATTTTTTGTAATGTTTATGCTTTGCTTTCATTAATATCAAGTTTATGTCTTTCATTTCCTTTCATTTGCCATGCATTTATGTTTCTTTCTTTTATTATGTTTACCTAAGTTTATTATGTCAAGGTGAAAAGGTTACACTAATAGCGTAAGAATAAGTATAGTGTAAACTTAACATGGATTTTAATGTTTGTTACTAACACGTTTTATATTTGTTATCTTGTTCACTGTTTTATACTTTGCTTGTTAAATAACCAATTTAGATTTATGTTGTGTAACATTTGGTACAACAAATGCTTGACACTTTCATAGCCCATACTGTATGGTATAACCAACACTTGTGCTATGAAAAGAACTTGATTTGTTGTTAACATAAGTTATAATCATGAATGCTTGATGAAATTTACAAGTATTAGCATTAATCGAATAAGATGACTAATGTAATCATGTTAACAATCTATAATCAGATTGAAACCTCCTTTGTGTGTGGTTTTTAATTGAATAATAATAGTTTATACTATACTTGTTTGATACACCATTAGTGGATCCTCTAACCTTGACATTTGTTATTATCATTGTTTAATCGTTACATTAATATTCCATCTCAAAGTTCTCATCTTCTTCTTCTTCTCCTTCTTTTTTTCTTATTATTATTATTATTACTATTATTATTAGTATTGTTGTTGTTGTTGTTGTTGTTGTTGTTGTATTATTATTATTATTTATAATTTATATAATTAACCTCCCTGTGGTTCGACCCCGGTCTTGCCGGGTTATTTATTACTTTGACACTCCTGCATTTGGGAGAAGACATTAGCTTTTAGTCGTGTCAAGTTTTTGGTGTCATTGTCGGGGACGTAAGTTCTTGTACAAATTATAGTATTGTTCTTGTACAAATTATAGTATTTATTTTATTTTCTCTTTTCTCTTTTCACTTTTCTTGTATATAACTTTGTTTCTTTTCTCTTGTTTCTTTTTCTTTTGTTTTTTCTTTCTTTTATTCTATTTTTACATGTGCATGAGAGTATGGTCACGTACATCAAGTGGTAGACTTTATAGGGTATCCTCATCATTTTCAAAAAATATGGCCCAAGAAGATAATCAATCACTTCATAATAAGAATAGTGAGAATAATCGTGCTAGAATACTTAGAGACCACATGAATCCCACAAGAACAAGTGCACCATCATGCATAGTTTTTCCTCCTGATGCATTTAATTTTAATTTTAAGCCAGACATTATTCAACTTTTACGTTCTTTTCATGGCTTAGAATTGAAAAATCCATACTTGCATTTAAAGGAATTTGAGGAGGTCTGTAACACATATAATAATTTAAATTATAGCATGAACACCATGAGATTAAAGCTTTTTCCCGTTTCATTAAAAGATAAAGCAAAAACATGGCTACAAAATTTGAGACCAGGATCCATTCATTCTTGGGATGAAATGCAATAACAGTTTTTAAAGAAGTTTTTCCCATCTTAAAGAACAAACTCTTTCAAAAGACAAATCACCACTTTCACTCAAAAACCAAGAGAAACATTTTACCATTGTTGGGATAGGTATCGAAACTTGCTTAGTACTTGCTCTCATCATGATTTTGAAACATGGAGATTGGTTTCACATTTTTATAAAGGCTTAACACCTAAAGATAGGCAAATGATTGAATTGATATACAATGAAACTTTTAAAGATAAAGATCCTGATGAAGCAATGGAGTACTTAGACTTGTTAACTGAAAATGCTCAAAATTAGAACACCGCAGGTACTTATAAGGCATCGAGTAAAACTCAACCTCGTACAACTAGTGGAGGTATGTACAACCTTAGAGAAGATCATGACCTTCAAGTCAAGTTTGCATCTTTAACTAGAAAAGTCAAGGCACTAGAATTGAAAAATAGTGGTCAATTAAAATTTGTTGAAAACATTGTGTGTCAAATCTGTGAAACAAATGAACACTCAACCAACAATTGTCCAACCTTGCCTTCTTTTAATGAATGTCTCCATGAACAAGCCCGTGCTTTAAATAGTTTTCAAAAGGCCAACCACAACACATACTCACAAACATACAACCCTAATTGGAGAAATCACCTAAAGTTTAGTTGGAAGAGTGAGAACAACAATGCACAAGCTTCACAACCACCATTTCAAGCACACCATAATTTTTAAAATTTTCATGGTTATGTACATCCTTATGCTCCACCTCTTAGAAGAAATCTGGAGGAAACATTGTATGCATTCATTGAAAAGCAAGAGACAATCAATATTCAACTTACTCAAAACATAACAGATTTTAAAGATCCTCTTGCAAAATTGACATCTACTCTCAGTTTCCAAGAGAAAGGTAAGTTTCCATCTCAAACACAACAAAATCCCAAGGGGCAATACAATGCAAATGCAAGTAGTTCCGGAAGCCAACACATGAATCAAGTCAAATCAGTCACTGCTCTGCGTGGTGGTAAGGTTATTGAAAAACCCTCTTTTGAACCTTATGAGAAAAATGATGAGTCAATCTTCGAGGGTATGGAAGGGGTTGAATTTGAAAATTGTAAACAAAAGACTAATTCCCCACCAGCACTTCCATTTCCTCAAGCCATAACTAAACAAAGAAAAGTCAATCACAACTCTGAAATTTTTGAAACTTTCAAACAAGTAAGAATCAATATACCTTTACTGGATGATATTAAACAGATTCCTTCCTATAATATATTTTTGAGAGATCTATGCACTGTGAAGAGAAAATTGAATGTGAAAAAGAAAGTCTTTCTAGCTGAACAAGTAAGTGTTATTCTTCAGAATAATAATGCTTTGAAATATAAAGACCCTGGTTGTCCTATAATTTCTTGCTTTATTGGAGAACATAAAATTGAAAAAGTCTTACTTGATCTTGGAACTAGTGTGAATTTACTTCCATATTCAATTTTTCAAATTCTCAATCTAGGTGAGTTAAAACCAATTTCTATATCTCTTTTACTTGCCGATAGATTTGCAAAAGTCCCTAGAGGAATAGTTAAAGATTTGTTTGTACAAGTCAATAAATTCATTTATCCTATGGATTTTATTTTCTTGGACACACAACTTGTTGAAGTATGTAATTCATTTCTTGTTATTTTAGGATGTTTGTTTCTTATAAATTCTAATGCATTGATTAATTGTAAGAATGGATTGATGAAGCTATCATTTGGAAACATGACATTAGAGATGAATATTTTCAACATTTGCAAGCAACGTGAAGATGATAATGATTTACAAGAATTAGATCATATTGACGAATTAGTTTATGATCAACCTGAATCTACTTTAAGTAAAAATAAGTTGGAGGAATCTGAAGATTTGCAAATGATTTATTCTAAGAAAGAAATCACAGATAAAAAAAGCATCGAAAATGTTGATGCGAATCTTTTGTCAACAGTGACAATAAATTCAACATCTGACATCACACCAATCGATGATTACTTTCTTAACGAATCTTTACTTTCTTTTAATCCAATGCCTTGGTATGATAAAAATATCAACTTTCTTGTTTTAGAAGATTTTCCAGCTGATTGGACTACTCAAGACAAAGAAAAGTTTTTGAACGAAGTGAAGAACTTTTATTGTGATAACCCTAACTTATTCAAATATTGTCCTGATCAAATATTTCAAATATTCATTCCCGACAATGAGGTAAGTAGTGTCATTAAACTTTGTCATTCTGAAGCATGTGGAAGTTATTTCTAGTTAAAAAGACAGCTGTAAAAATCTTTTAAAATGGATTTTGTTGGCCTACCATGTTCAAGGACACGCATGCATTCTGTAAAACTTGTGAAAATTGTCAAAAAATTGATACTGGTCAAAACATTTTGTTTTATAATTCTTAACTCTATACATTTCTTAGAGAGTTAAGATCAAGATGGATCAATCCTTATAGGGCCTGTGATATTGAGAATTCAATGAATGACAATGTTTTTAAGGAAAATGGACATCGTTTGAAAGCTTACTTTGATAATTTTCCTAGTGAAAATGAATCAACTAGTTTGAATGATCTTATAGATAAAGGTTGATTATTTTGTTTTTCTCACATTGTTTTTGTGTTTTTTTTTAGTGATTTTTTCTAGCTTCTCTCACCCTGGTCAAATGGCGGACAACGGTACTTCATGACTTAAGTCGGTTCTTTTAGTTTCCCATGATAACTAATATCTATGTATATATTTATGTAAATTTTTTTTAATCTCTCTTCCAATTCTCATTTGAAAATGGACACCAATCTTGAAAAATTAAAAAAGTATTTTCCCGTTTTACCTCAGAATGCGATTACAAAAATTTATCGTGCTAGATGTGCAAGATTGAGATTGTTAATGAATCATGGAATTCCTGAAGATATTCACTGGTTGATTGAAGCAAAAGTTCAATTATCAGGTGAGTCCTCTAACTCTTTCATTTCATATATGCTTGGAATAGGTAAAAGTACTTTTGCAAAGAAACATCATGCAAAACGACTAAAAGTCTGTTATCGATGTGCTAGATGGACTTGTAATACACAATGTCGTTCTTTAGGAATGGTAACTATAAACCGTGAAGATAAAATACAATTCATTAAGGATGGCCTGAGTAAGGAGTCTTTAGATAATCTTCTATTGACTCTTGAGACGCATCCTAGTGGAGATGTGTATCGTGCAATTAATGATTTATAGCCACTATTTCATAAAGAACATGATCGATTTAGTCTTGGAAATCTAACTAAAAAAGACCTTGTTTGCTAGTTTTTAAGAAAACTAGATAGGAAGCCTAAGCCGTTCTTTGACATAAAACCAAGGGAAGATGTGAGCCACAATCACAACTACCTGTACATACACATATTTTTTAAAAGTAAATAAATAAACAAATAGAGAGAGAGAGAGAGAGACTCTAGCTGGCCTACATATAGGTGGTATGTTGCCTTTCTAATTTCTCATCTATAAAATCCTCTCTTATTTCCTTTCATTTTTACTCAATCCATACATTGAAAAAATATAGAAATGTGTAGAAATGGCAAGTTCCTCAAGTCATCAAATAAGAAATATTTATGTTTTCGGTGGATCTAGTCCTAAAAAAGAAAAGGAGTTTTTAGAATCAGCAAATCATCTTGGTTAAGTGTTAGCTAAGAGAAAGATTCATTTAGTGTATAGGGGAGACAATCTTAGGTTAATAGGAGGTGTGTCAATAACTGTATTTTTAGGAGGTAGTCAAGTTTTGGGGGTCATCCTCGAAGCTTTAGCACAAGGGGACATCATTGGAAAAACAATTAGAGAGGAACTTTAGGTCTCCACAATGTTAGCTTGAATGAATGCAATGTTTAACCATGTTGATGCCTTCATTGCTTTACCAGGTGGCCTAGGCACATTGGAAGAGATCTTTCATATTTCCTCTTGGGTCAACTGCACATTCACCATAAACCCATAGGTTTGTTAAATGTTAATGGTTATTATGATAATTTGTTGTCTTTTCTTGATCATGTTGTGGAATAGGAATTTCTAACATCTTCTGCACGACAAATCATAATCTCTACTGCTACTACTGAACAGTTGATTGACCAACTACAATCTTTCATTCCTGTAATTGATCTTTCCATAAGTCGTATAAATTGGTCAACTAAGAAAAGCTACAAAAAGCTTAGATTGGATTTGAGCCTTTATTTGTGAATCTTTGTGTCTTTTGGTTTTATTATTGTGTTTTGTTGTTTCTTATATTTGTTTCAGTGTGTTTCAGGTTTGTTAGTGTTCGTTCTTTCAGGTGATATCTTCTATACTCTATCTTTCTATCTTTAAACATTGAGAACAATTTCTCGTTTTAGTTGGGGGGAGGGTAGTAGCTAAAAAAAAACTGTGTTTTCTATTTCATAAAACATGTGCAAAATTATTGTTACTATGATGGTAGAGTAAGAAGAACTTTTGATGACTCTTGAGACGCATCTTAGTAATCATTCGTAACAAGGTCTATCATAATACTTCTTGAAATATTCAGATTTACAAACTCTCACATTATTATCACTTAATTTTACTCATATACTTATTTAACATGTATTCTTAAACCTTAATTTACACATACACACTTTAACATATGATTATGGGTTGCATATTAGATTATTACATTATTTATGTTTTTTTGTTAAAGGTAACAACTAAGGGAAAGGGATAGTATATAATTAAAAATAAAAAAAATGATAATAATAAAAATGTAGATAAGTTTGATTTCGTAGCCTCCCTAACCTAAGCAATTAAGCCCAAAGGGGTGTTTTAACACCTAATACCCTAAAGTCAACTGACTTGGGAGCTATTGGTCCAACGCTTATTACATTGGTTAAGGAGAAAAGCTTAAGGGAATCAAACATTGCACTATCTACGTATTAGTATCTACGACCCGAGTTATTAAGCTAGTAGGGGTGTCTGAACACCTAATGCCCTAAGACCAACTAGTTTGGGAGTCATTAGCCGAAAGCTCGTTACATGGGTTAAAGATGCATGGTGTTTTAAATTATATGTATATATATTAAAAAAAACACAAATAATAATCCCAACCCAAGGAAGTTAACCTGAAACATTAGAACAAAAATTTTGTTTTGTTCCAAGAAAAGCCCCATAATTATGTGTTGATACATTAAGCATAAAAGAAAGGTTTGTGAATATTTTGTTAAGAGATATTAAGCAGGTATATAAATTTAACGAGAGTTTGTTTATTTGGATAGATTAATGGAAGCTAAATGATGACTACCTTACTTTGTGGAATTTGAAAAGTGTTTTTCTATTTTGACGCTTTGATTACTAGGGACTAGTAATAAGCTAGTTGGGGGGTGTGATTGATACTTAAAAGTGTATTTTTATCAAAGTTTTATATCATCATTTTGCACTTGAAGTATCAATGACTCCTTAACTAAAGCATGTTTTAAAATAATATATCTAATAATATAAGATACCTTTAATTTCTGGTAAATGTTCATTTTAAATGCATTTAGGCAACTTAGTCTCCAAATCAAGATCATGCTTTTGCTTTCTCTCTTTGTATTTTTGTAATGCTTAAATTTTATTTTTATTAATATCTTGTTTATGCCTTTCATTTTCTTTTCTTTTCTTTTCTTTTCTTAGTTAACTTTTATCTTATTTATATTGTTATCTTGTTTATTTATGTTTCTCTCTTTCATTATATTTTGCTAAGTTTATTATGTCAAGGTAAAAAGGTTACATTAATGGTGTAAGAATAAGTATACTATAAACTCAATATGGACTTTAATGTTTGATACTAACATGTTTTGTATTTGTTATCTTGTTCACTCTTTAATGCTTTGCTTATTTAATGATTAATCTTGATTTATGTTATATAACACTTGATACAACAAATGTTTGGCATTTTCATAGCCCAACTAAATAGTATAACATGCACTTGTACTATGAAAGGAACTTGATTTGTTATTAACATAAGTTATAATCATGAATGTCTGACAACATTTACAAGTATTAGCATTATTTGAATAAGATAACTAATGTAATCATGTTAATAATTTATAATCTACATGACACGACAAAGAGATTGATGTCTTCTCCCAAGTGCAGGAGTGTCGAAGTAATAAATAACCCGGCAAGACCGGGGTCGAACCATAGGGAGGTTATTGTACAAATTATAAATAACAACAATACCACAACAACAACAACAACAACAATAACAATAACAACAACAATAATAATAATAATAGTACTAGTAGTGGTAGTAGTAGTAGTAATAATAACAACAATAATAAAGAAAAAGAAGAAGATGAGAACTTTGAGATGAAATATTAAAGCAAGGATTAAACAATGATAATAACAAATGTCAAGGTTAGAGGTTCCACTAATGGTATGTCAAACAAGAATAGTATACATTTTTATTATTCAATTGGAAACCACACACAAAGGAGGTTCCAA
>SRLM01001441.1:31206-44617 GCA_015708895.1 Populus ilicifolia | reverse complement strand
GTTATTTCAGGTGATATCTTCTATACTCTATCTTTCTACCTTTAAACATTGAGGACAATGTCTTGTTTTAGTTAGGGGAAGAGGGTAGTAGCTAAAAAAAAAACTGTGTTTTCTATTTCATAAAGCATGTGCAAAATGGTTGTTATTAGGATGGCAGGGTAAAGAAGCTCTTTTGTTAAAGTGACTCTTGAGACGCATCTTAGTAACCATTCGTAACAAGGTCTATCATAATACTTCTTGAAATATTCAGATTTACAAACTTTTGCATTGTTATCACTTAAGTCTGCTCATATACTTATTTAATATGTATTTTTAAACCTTAATTTACACACACACACTTCAACATATGATTATAGGTTGCATATTGGATCATTACATTATTTATGTTCTTTTGTTAAAGGTAACAAATAAGGGAAAGAGATAGTATATATTTAAAAAAAATGAAAAAAAAAGAGAAAAAGAAAAAAAATGATAATAATAAAAATGTAGATAAGTTTGGTTTTGTAGCCTCTCTAACCTAAGCAATTAAGCCCGAAGGGGTGTTTTAACACCTAATACCATAAAGTCAACTAACTTGGGAGTTATTGGCCCAATGCTTGTTACATGGGTTAAGAAGAAAAGCTTAAGGGAATCAAACATTGCACTATCTACATATTAGTATCTACGACTCGAGTTACTAAGCTCGTAGGGGTGTCTTAACACCTAATGCCCTAAGAGCAACTAGTCTGGAAGTCATTAGTTGAAAGCTCGTTACATGGGTTAAAGATGCATGATGTTTTAAATTATATATATATATTAAAAAAACAAAAAAAAGAAAGAAAAGAAGACAAAAATAATAATCCTAACCTAAGGAAGTTAACCTTAAACATTAGAACACAAATTTTGTTTTTTTCCAAGAAAAGCCCCATAAATATATGTTGATACATTGAGCACAAAAGAAAGGTTTATGAATATCTTGTTAAGAGGTATTGAGCATCTATATAAATATAACAAGAGTTTGTTTATCTCGATAGAGTAATGGAAGTTAAATGGTGAATACCTTGCTTTGTGGAATTTGCAAATTAGTTTTCTATTTTAACGCTTTGATTACTAGGGACTAGTAATAAGCTAGTTGGGGGGTGTGATTAGTACTCAAAAGTGCATTTTTATCATGGTTTTATATCATCATTTTGCACTTAAAGTATCAATAACTCCTTAACTAAAGTACGTTTTATAATAATCTATCTAATAATAGAAGATACCTTTAATTTGTGCTAAATGTTCATTTTAAATGCAGGACTATCACATAAATCAAAGGATTGATTGATGACTTTAAGAACTTCAATTGCAAAGGCAAAGAGATGATCAAACTTAGAAAAGAGATGTCGGTGCAATCCAAACCGGAACACTATTTGGTAATTGGGTCATATTTGGAGCTATAGATCTCAGATTTAGGTCTACTTTATATGGATAGAAAGGTAAGACATAGGCCTACAACTTTCATATGGAGCCCAAGATCTAAAAAGGCCATTTTCAAGTCCAAATTATTGCAACAACAAAGAAGCCCGAATCTGTCCTCCAGCCCGAGCACTGTTCCGTATTTTGGCCATATCTGGAGTACTAGAAGTCAAAATGAGCTGAATTTCTTACACAAGTGAGACAATTGCCTAGAACTTTCATGTTTTCAAGTGGCTCTAATTGTGATGTCATCAATGACATTTTTGGCAGACAAGAAAAGATAAAGATTGTCACCAAATCAAGGGTTGGCCATCTACTCATCAATTAGTCATCAAATCAATAGTTCCCAATTTTGGCCTATAAAAGGAGGCATTTGCCATGCATTTAGGCATCTTGGTGTCTAGACCAAGATCATGCTCTTGTTTTCTCTCTTTGTATTCTTTATGCTTTGTTTTCATTAATATCAAGTTTATGCCTTTCATTTCCATTCCTTTGCTTTGTTAACTCTTATCTTATTTATGTTCTTATTTTGTTTATCCATTTTTCTTTCTTCCATTATGTCTAGCTAAGTTAATTATGTCAAGGTGAAAAGGTTACACTAATGATGTAAGAATAAGTATGGTATAAACTTAATATGGACTTTAATGTTTGATACTAACATGTTTTATATTTGTTATCTTGTTCACTCTTTAATACTTTGCTTGTTAAATGATTAATCTTGATTTATGTTGTATAACAATTGGTACAACAAATTTTTGGCACTTTCATAGCCCATACTGTATGGTATAACCGACACCTGAGCTATGAAAGGAACTTGATTTATTGTTAACATAAGTTATAATCATGAATGCTTGATGAAATTTACAAGTATTAGCATTAATTGAATAAGATGACTAATGTAATCATATTAACAATCTATAATCTGATTGGAACCTCCTTTATATGTGGTTTCCAAATTGAACAATAAGAGTTTATACTATACTTGTTTGACATACCATTAGTGGAACCTCTAACCTTGACATTTGTTATTATCATTGTTTAATCCTTACTTTAATATTTCATCTCAAAGTTCTCATCTTCTTCTTCTTTAGTATTGTTATTATTGTTATTATTAGTATTAGTATTATTACTATTATTATTATTAGTACTACTACTACTACTACTACTACTACTGCTACTATTACTACTATTACTACTACTGTTATTATTGTTGTTATTGTTATTATTGTTGTTGTTTTATTATTGTTATTTATAATTTGTACAATAACCTCCCTGTGGTTCGACCCCATCTTGCCGGGTTATTTATTACTTCGACACTCCTGCACTTGGGAGAAGACATCAATCTTTTCGTCGTGTCACAAGACAATATTTGAATAAATAAGGGTCATCTCAATAAAAGTTCTTCACTTCGTTTAAGAACTTTCTTTTTTCTTGGGTACTCCAATGAGCTGACAATTGTCCTGAAATAAAAAAATTGACAATATTAGCAAACCAAAGCATTATAGAGATGGAAAGTAAAGACTCATGGGGAAAGTAGTCATCGATTGGTATGATGTCAGTTTTCAAATCTGTTGTCAATCTTGACATCTGATCTACAACAACATTTTCATTACCTTTCATATCTTTGATTGTGATATCAAATTCTTGAAGTAACAAAATCCATTGCACTAATCTAGCCTTAAATCTTTCTTAGAAAGAAGATATTTCAATACTACATGATCACTAAAAACAACAACAAGTAAGCCAACAAGAAAAGACCTGAATTTTTCACATGCAAATACTACTACAAGTAATTCTTTTTCAGTGGTGGTATAATTCATTTGAGCACTATTTAAAATTTTACTTGCATAGTAAATTACATAAGGTTTCTTATCTTTTCTTTGTCCCAAAACAGCAGCTACGACATAATCACTAGTATCACACATTTTTTCAAATATTGTCCTGATCAAATATTTTGAAAATGCATTTCTGACAATGAGGTAAGTAGTGTCATTAAATTTTATCATTCTGAGACATGTGGGGGCCATTTCTCATCAAGAAAGATAACTATAAAAAGTTTACAAAGTGGATTTTACTGACCCACCATGTTTATGGACTCACATGAATTTTGTAAGACTTGTGAGAATTGTCAAAAGTTAGGATCTATTTCAAAACATTACATGATGCCTTTAAATCCTATTCTTTTCATTGAGATCTTTGACTGCTGAGATATAGATTTCATGGGTCCATTCCCTCCATCATTTGGTTTCTTCTATATATTAGTCGCAGTAGATTATGTTTCAAAATAGATTATTAATGATCACGTTTTGTAAAGTTTTTTTCTCATATTATTTTTGTGTTTCTTTTTAAGTGATTTTTGTTAATTTCTTCACCCCGGTCAAATGACGGATAACGGTACTCTGTGACTTAAGTCGGTTCTTTCACTTTCCTATAATAACTAATATCTGTGTATATATTTGTGCAATTCTATAAAATGTTTCTCCTAGTTTTTGAGTGAAAGTGGTGATTTGTCTTTTGAAAGAGTTTGTTCTATGAGATGGGAAAAACATCTTTAAAAACTGTTGTTGCATTTCATCCCAAGCACGAATGGATCCTGGTCTCAAATTTTGTAGCCATGTTTTAGCTTTATCTTTTAATGAAAAAGGAAAAAGTTGTAATCTGATGGTGTTTATGCTACAATTTAAATTATTATATGTGTTGCAGACCTCCTCAAATTCCTTTAAATGCAAGTATTGATTTTCCAATTTTAAGCCATGACAAAAAGGTAAAAGTTGAATAATCTCTGGCTTAAAATTAAAATGAGTACAAATTATAAACAACAATTATAAACAACAACAATAGTAACAATAATAATAGTAGCAATAATAATACTGATAATAATAGTAGCAATAATAATACTGATAATACTAGTAGCAACAACAGTAGTAGTAGTAATAGTAATAGTAGTAATAATAATAATAACAACAACAACAATAATAAAGAAAAAGAAGAAGAAGAAGAAAGGTTAATAAGAACTTTGAGATGGAAAATTATCGTAAGGATTAAAGAATGATAATAAACAATGTCAAGGTAAGAGGATCCACTAATGGTATGTCAACAAATATAGTATAAACTCTTATTATTCAATTGGAAACCACACACAAAGAAGGTTCCAATTAGATTATAGATTGTTAACATGATTACATTAGTCATCTTATTCAATTAATGCTAATACTTGTAAATATCATCAAACATTCATGATTATAACTTACGTTAACAACAAATTAAGTTCCTTTCATAGCTCAGGTGTCGGTTATACTGACAAGACGAAAAGATTGATGTCTTCTCTCAAGTGCAGGAGTGTCGAAGTAATAAATAACCCGGCAAGACCGGGGTCGAACCACAAGGAGGTTATTGTACAAATTATAAATAACAATAATACAACAACAACAACAACAACAATAATAATAATAATAATAATAATAATAATAATAATAATACTAGTAGTAGTAGTAGTAAAGAAAGAGAAGAAGAAGATGATGATGATCATGATGAGAACTTGGAGATAGAATATTAATGTAAGGATTAAACAGTGATAATATCAAATGTCAAGGTTAGAGGTTCCACTAATGGTATGTCAAACAAGTATAGTATAAACTCTTATTGTTCAATTTGGAAACCACATATAAAGGAGGTTCCAATCAGATTATAGATTGTTAACATGATTACATTAGTCATCTTATTCAATTAATGCTAATATAGATTGTTAACATGATTACATTAGTCATCTTATTCAATTAATGCTAATACTTGTAAATTTCATCAAGCATTCATGATTATAACTTATGTTAACAACAAATCAAGTTCCTTTCATAGCTCAGGTCTCGGTTATACCATACAGTATAGGCTATGAAAGTGTCAAGCATTTGTTGTACCAGTTGTTATACAACATAAATCAAGATTAGTCATTTAACAAGCAAACTATTAAAGAGTGAACAAGATAACAAATATAAAACATGTTAGTATCAAACATTAAAGTCTATATTAAGTTTATACCATACTTATTCTTACACCATTAGTGTAACCTTTCCACCTTGACATAATTAACTTAGCTAGACATAATGAAAGAAAGAAAAATAGATAAACAAAATAAGAACATAAATAAGATAAGAGTTAACAAAGCAAAGGAAAGGAAATGAAAGGCATAAACTTGATATTAATGAAAACAAAGCATAAAGAATACAAAGAGAGAAAACAAGAGCATGATCTTGATCTAGACACCATGATGCCTAAATGCATGGCAAATGCCTCCTTTTATAGGCCAAAATTGAGAACTATTGATTTGATGACTAATTGATGAGTAGATGGCCAACCCTTGACTTGGTGACAATCCTTATCTTCTCTTGCCTGCCCAAAACGTCATTGATGATGTCAAATTTAGAGCCATTTGAAAACATGAAAGTTCTAGGAAATTCTCTCAACTTTCTTGTGTAAAACATTCAGCTCATTTCAACTTCTAGAACTCCAGATATGGCCAAAATATTGAACAGTGGTTGGGCTGGAGGACAGATTTGGGCTTCTTTATTATTACAACAATTTGGACTTGAAAATGGTCTTTTTAGATCTGGGCTCCATATGAAAGTTGTAGGCCTATGTCTTACCTTTCCATCCATATAAAGTAGACCTAAATCTGAGATCTATAGCTCCAGATCGACCCAATTACCGAGCAATGTTTCGATTTAGATTACACCGACATCTCTTTTCTAAGTTTGATCATCTCTTTGCCTTTACAATTGAAGTTCTTAAAGTCATCAATCAATCCTTTCATTTATGTGATAGGCCTGCATTTAAAATGGACATTTACCACAAATTAAAAGTATCTTCTATTATTAGATAGATTATTATAAAACGTACTTTAGTTAAGGAGTTATTAATACTTCAAGTGCAAAATGATGATGTAAAACCATGATAAAAATGCACTTTTGAGTACTAATCACACCCTCCCCAACTAGCTTATTACTAGTCTCTAGTTATCAAAGCGTTAAAGTAGAAAAATAATTTACAAATTTCACAAAGCAAGGTATTCATCATTTAACTTCCATTACTCTATCCAGATAAATAAACTCTTGTTATATTTATATACTTGCTCAGTACCTCTTAACAAGATATTCAAAAACCTTTCGTTTGTGCTTAATGTATCAACACATAATTATAGGGCTTTTGTTGGAAGAAAACAAAATTTGTGTTCTAATGTTTAAGGTTAACTTCCTTGGGTTAGGATTATTATTTTTGTCTTTTTCTTCTTCTTTTTTTAATATATATATACATATAACTTAAAACATCATGCATCTTTAACCCATGTAACGAGCTTTCAGCTAATGACTTCCAGACTAGTTGGTCTTAGGGCATTAGGTGTTAAGACACCCCTACGAGTTTAGTAACTCTTGTCGCAGATACTGATATGTAGATAATGCAATGTTTGATTCCCTTAAGCTTTTCTCCTCAACCCATGTAACAAGCGTTAGGCCAATAGCTCCCAAGTCAGTTGACTTTAGGGTATTAGGAGTTAAAACACCCCTTCAGGCTTAATTGCTTATGTTAAGGAGGCTACGAAACCAAACTTCTCTATATTTTTATTATTATCATTTTTTTGTTTTTTTTCTCTTTCTTTTTCTTTTTTTTTGGTTTTTTTAAATATATACTATCCCTTTCCCTTAGTTGTTACCTTTAACAAAAGAACATAAATAATGTAATGATCCAATATGCAACCCACAATCATATGTTGAAGTGTGTGTGTAAATTAAGGTTTAAGAATACATGTTAAATAAGTATATGAGCATACTTAAGTGATAACAATGCAAGAGTTTGTAAATCTAAATATTTCAAGAAGTATTATGATAGACCTTGTTACGAATGATTACTAAGATGCGTCTCAAGAGTCATAAAAGATTCTCCTTACTCTGCCATCATAGTAATAACCATTTTGCACATGCTTTATGAAATAGAAAACACAATTTTTTTTTAGCTACTACTCTCTCCCCCCAACTAAAATAAGACATTTTCCTCAATGTTTAAAGGTAGAAAGATAGAGTATAGAAGATATCACCTGAAATAACAAACACTGACAAACCTGAAACACACTGAAAAAAATATAAGAAACAACAAAACACAATAATAAAACCAAAAGACACAAAGAGCATGTGTATGTACAGGTAGTTGTGATTGTGGCTCACATCATCCCTTGGTTTTACGTCCAAGAACGACTTAAATGCCCTCTATGGGTCGGGGATAGGCTTCCCATCCAGTTTTCTTAAAAACTGGCAAACAAGGTCTTTTTTAGTCAAATTTCCAAGACTAAGTCGATCATGTTCTTTATGAAATAGTAGCTATAAATCATGAATTACACGATGCACATCTCCACTAGGATGCATCTCAAGAGTCAATAGAAGGTTATCTAAAGACTCCTTACTCAGGCCATCCTTAATGAATTGTATTTTATCTTCACGGTTTATAGATACCATTCCTAAAGAACGACATTGTGTATTACAAGTCCATCTAGCACATCGATGACAAACTTTCAGTTATTTTGCATGACGTTTCTTTGCAAAACTGCTTTT
Organism: Populus ilicifolia; assembly: GCA_015708895.1. NCBI lineage: Eukaryota > Viridiplantae > Streptophyta > Magnoliopsida > Malpighiales > Salicaceae > Populus > Populus ilicifolia. The sequence continues at coordinate 36,584 of SRLM01001441.1, read as the reverse complement.
ACCTGTTCTAGGCATGTGTGAAATTAAGGAGTTAGAGGACTCACTTGATAATCGGACTTTTGCTTCAATCAACCAGTGAATATCTTCAGGAATTCCATGATTCATTAACGATCTCAATCTTGCACATCTAGCACGGTAAATTTTTGTAATCGTATTCTGAGGCAAAGCGGGAAAATACTTTTTTAATTTTGCAAGATTAATGTCCATTTTCAAATGAGAATTGGAAGAGAGATTCAAAAAATTGCAGAAATGTATATACAGATATCAGTTATTATGGGAAACTGAAAGAACTGACTTAAGTCATAGAGTACCGTTATCCGCCATTTGACCGAGGTGAAAGAAACTAGCAAAAATCACTCAAAATGAAACACAAAAACAATGTGAGAAAAATAAAATAGTCAACCTTTATCTATAAGATCATTCAAACCAACTGATTCATTTTCACTAGGAAAATTATCAAAGTAAGCTTTCGAATGATGTTCATTTTCCTTAAAATCATTGTCATTCATTGAATTCTCAATATCACAGGCCCCATAAGAATTCCTCCATCTTGGTCTTAGCTCTCTAGGGAATGCATAGAGTTGAGAATTATAAAACAAAACTTTTTGACTAGTATCAACTTTTTGACAATTTTCACAAGTTTTGCAGAATGCATGCGTGTCTTTGAACATGGTGGGCCAATAAAATCCATTTTGAAAGATTTTTGCAACATTCTTATTTGACGAGAAATTACTTCCACATGCTTCAGAATGACAAAGTTTAATGACACTACTTACCTTATTGTCTTTGGTACTCCAATCAGTTGGCAAATCTCCTAAAGCAAGAAAATTAATATTTTTATCATACCAAGGCATTGGATTAAAAGAAAGTAAGGATTTGTTAGGAAAGTAATCATCGATTGGTGTGATGCCAAATGTCGAATTTGTTATCACTGTTGACAAAAGATCCGCATCAACATTTTCGGTGCTTTTTTCATCCGTGATTTCTTCCTTAAAATAAATCATTTGCAAATCTTCCGGTTCATCGAACTCATTTTTACTTAAAGTAGATTCAAGTTGATCATAAACTAATTCATCAATATGATCTACTTCTTGTAAATCATTATCATCTCCAGGTTGCTTGCAAATGTTGAAAATATTCATCTCCAATGTCATGTTTCCAAATGATAGCTTCATCAGTCCATTCCTACAATTAATCAATGCGTTAGAAGTTGCAAGAAACGGACGTCCTAAAATAACAGGAAATGAATTACATGCCTCAACAGGTTGTGTGTCCAAGACAACAAAATCCACAGGATAAATGAATTTATCGACTTGTACTAACACATCTTCAATTATTCCTCTAGGCACTTTTACAGATCTATCAGCAAGTAAAAGAGTTATAGAAGTTGGTTTTAACTCACCTAGATTGAGACTCTGAAAAACTGAATATGGAAGTAAATTCACACTAGCACCAAGATCAAGTAAGGCTCTTTCAATTTTATGCTCTCCAATAAAGCAAGAAATTGTAGGACAACCAGGGTCTTTATATTTCAAAGCATTATTGTTCTGAAGAATAGCACTTACTTGTTCGGCTAGAAAGGCTTTCTTTTTCACATTCAGTTTCCTCTTCACAGTGCATAGAAATTTCAAAAATTTAGCATAGAAAGGAATCTGTTTAATAGCATCCAGCAAAGGTATATTGATTCTTACCTGTTTGAAAGTTTCAAAAATTTCAGAGTTGTGATTGACTTTTCTTTGTTTGGTCATGGCCTCAGGAAATGGAAGTGCTGGCGGAGAATCAGTATTTTCTTTGCAATTTTCAGATTCAACCCCTTCCTTACCCTCAGAGATTGACTCATCATCTTTCTCATAAGGTTCAAGAGAGGGTTTTCAATAACCTTACCACTGCGAAGAGTAGTGACTAATTTGACTTGATCCATGTGTTGGCTTCCGGAACTCCTTGCATTTGCATTGTATTGCCCCTTAGGATTTTGTTGTGGTTGAGATGGAAAATTACCTTTCTCTTGGAAACTGAGAGCATATGTTAATTTTGCAAGAGTATCTTTAAAATCTGTCATGTTTTGAGCAAGTTGAGTATTGATTGTCTCTTGCTTTTCAATAAATGCATGCAATGTTTCCTCAAGATTTCTTCTAGAAGGTGGAGCATAAGGAGATGCATATCCATAAGAATTTTGGAAATTATAGTGTGCTTGAAATGGTGGTTGTGAAGTTTATGCATTGTAGTTCTCACTCTTCCAACTAAAATTTGGATGATTTCTCCAACCAGGGTTGTATGTTTGTGAGTATGGGTTATGGTTGGCCCTTTGGAAACTGTTTAAAGCATGGGCTTGTTCATGGAGACATTCCTTAAAAGAAGACAAGGTTGGACAATTATCGGTTGAGTGTTCATTTGTTTCACATATTTGACATGCAATGTTTTCACAGATTTTAATTGACCACTCTTTTTCAATTCTAGTGCCTCGACTTTTCTAGCTAAAGATGCAAACTTGGCTTGAAGGTCATGATCTTCCCTAAGGTTGTACATACCTCCACTAGATGTATAAGATTGAGTTTTACTTAGTGCCTCATAAGTACCCGCTTTTGAGCATTTCCAGCTAACAAGTCTAAGTACTCCATTGCTTCATCAAGGTCTTTATCTTCAAAAGTTTCATTGCACATCAATTCAACCATTTGCCTATCTTTAGGTGTTAACCCTTCATAAAAATGTGAAACCAATCTCCATGTTTCAAAACCATGATGAGGACAAGTACTAAGAAAGTCTCGATACCTATCCCAACATTGGTAAAGTGGTGATTTGTCTTTTGAAAGAGTTTGTTCTATGAGATGGGAAAAACTTCTTTGCCTTTACAATTGAAGTTCTTAAAGTCATCAATCAATCCTTTCATTTATGTGATAGGTCTGCATTTAAAATGGACATTTACCATAAATTAAAAGTATCTTGTATTATTAGATAGATTATTATAAAACATACTTTAGTTAAGGAGTTATTGATACTTTAAGTGCAAAATGATGATATAAAACCATGATAAAAATGCACTTTTAAGTACTAATCATATACCATACATGTAAACACCCAAAAGAAAAATATATATATATATAGACAGAACTGATGAAGAAGTTTTCGCTGCCGATTTCTTGATCAGCAGCGACGCAGTTTCTACTGCCGATTTCTACATCTGCAGCGAAGCAGTTTCCGCTGCTGATTTCTGCATCGGCAGCGACCCAGTTTCTGCATCGTCAGCGACGCAGTTTCCGCTGTCGATTTCTGCATCGTCAGCGAAGCAGTTTTCGCTGCCGATTTCTGCATCGACAGCGACTCAGTTTCTGCTGCCGATTTCTGCATCTGCAGCGACGCAGTTTCCGCTGTCGATTTCTGCATCGTCAGCGACGCAGTTTCTGCTGCCGATTTCTGCATCTGCAGCGAAGCAGTTTTCGCTGCCGATTTCTCGATCGGCAGTGACGCAGTTTCCGCTGCCGATTTCTGCATCTGCAGTGACGCAGTTTCCGCTGCTGATTTCTGCATCGGCAGCGACACAGTTTCCGCTGCCGATTTCTGCATCGGCAGCGATGCAATTTTTATCTTAAAAAAATAAAATAATAATAATTTTCTTAAGGAGTTGAGAGGGAGGGGTAAAACTGGTTTTAGATAGATCAAAACAATGATAAGAACACATCTAAACCAACCCCCAAACACCCACCTCATTTAATGGGGAGTATAAATATAAGGAGGAGAGAGAAGGTAACCCTAGCTTTTATCAAAGTTACTGCAGCTGTATGTCCAGCTGCTTGTTACTCTCCCTTTCTCCTCCCCAACAGAAACCTAAGCCTTGTGAACGTGTGAGGGAGAGAGAGGAGACCATGAGAGAAGATTGGACAGCCACCTAGAGAGAAAGGAGAAGGGAACCAACGTGAGAGGAAGAAAACGAGCAGGAGAGGAGGAAGAACACTATCAAACCTTCCTCAAACCTAGCTAGATTCGTAAGGTATGGGACATGAAACTTCCTTCCTCTTCTCCTTAAGATTTAGAACCGGAAATGAAGAAGAAAAACCCTAAGAAAATTGAATTATGACCTTAGCTAGCTGTAAAGAAAACAGAAATGAAATGAGGCCAATTTTAGAACATCTAGTAAAGAAAAATGAATAAAATAGAAACAACAAATCATAGTAGGGGGCCGACTTTAACTATGGGGTTGGCCAGCATGCAATGTGTGTGTTTTGCTGGGATTGGCTGAACGATTATGTGCTGGAATGGATAGTTTCAATGTGTGTATTCTGCTGGAATGATTGAAAGATATATGCTGTAATTGATGGTTTTCAATGTGTGTGTTCTGCAGTGAAATTTCAATTCGTTGCCGAAACTGTATCGGCCGCAGCGAATTAGCATTCGCTGCCGAAACCGAGTCTTCTGCAGCGAAACAGCATTCGCTGCAGAATTTTGTGTCCTGCAGCAAATTTTGATTCGCTGCCGAAAATGTGACAGCTACAGCGAATAAATATTTGCTGCCGAAACCGAGTCTTCTGCAGCGAATCAGCATTCGTTGCAGAATTGTGTGTTCTGCAGTGAATTAGCATTCGCTGCCGAAACTATGTCGGCTGCAGCGAATTAGAATTCGCTGCCGAATTTATGTTTCGCAGTGAAATTGTGATTCACTACCGAAACTGTGTCGGTTTCAGTGAATTGCTGTTGAAGTTGAGTTGTCTGCAGCAAATTAACATTCGCTGTTGAGTTTCATGTTCTACAGTGAATTTATGATTCGCCACCGAAGTTGAGTTGGTTGCAGCGAAATTGAGATTCCTTACCGAAACTGAGTTGTCCCCTACGATTTAGCATCTGCTGCCAGAACAGTGACGCCAACAGCGAAACAGTTTTTGCTGCCGAACTGGCTGCTGGCAGCGAAACAGTTGTCGCTGCTGAATTGGCAGCCTGTAGCGAACCAATTCTCGCTGTCGAATTTGGCAGCCTGCAACGAACCAGTTCTCGTTGCCGATTTCTACAATAAGCCTCCTAGGCAAAAATGACTTAAATGCTAGTAACAATTTCATGGTATGATGGTGTAAAATGTGGAGCACTTGAATGTGGATATATGAACTTTTGAAATAAGTGTGGTGATAAATGTGATTCAAAAATACAAATGTACTGAATTGTGACCATTGTTGTCTTAGGTGGTGCGGTCGGGATCGGACCATCGTCAAGACAAGAACAAACCACAGGTGGAGCAGGTAGGAGACTTCCACTTTCCTTTTTCATACGTTAAATAATGTGATGCTTTAACATGAATGTTACCATATTGGGTTAGAATAGATAACAGATTGTCAAATGTTAAATGTTGTCAAAAGGTTGATTAGCTTCGGCTAATGGCATCCGAATGGATGGCC
>SRLM01001441.1:13639-30809 GCA_015708895.1 Populus ilicifolia | reverse complement strand
CTAATAAGCAATTGCATTCTCTTAAATATTTTGCACTGCAACAGGGACATCACATCAACGAGATGCCTAGGAAACCCGATACACGGGAACCTACTTTTGCAAGGAATCATATAGTTGCATCCTAACTCACGATGTTTTTTATATGGATCAATGTATTAAACGTATAACTTTTATTGAACCATTTTGTTTAAATTCATGGTGACTATTAGTAAGATAGGAATGCAAACTCATGTCTATGGATGTAATATTATAATATGAACTTCTAAGCATGCAAAAATAATATTACGTGTTTATGTAAATTTCCCTTTTAAATTAAATGTTGAATGTAGTTGATGTATGGATTGCATTTTGATGATGTGAGGAAAATAGGTTCGCAATTTACCGACACGATGTGTGTCAGGAAAAAACATTTGTTGTTTTGGGGCTTGAAAAGCCGGGTTGTTACAGTTGGTATCAGAGCCCCTGGTTTAGATCCTGGGGATCACTGATAATTGTGTTGGTGTGGTGAATTTCAGGATGGTACGCACCCGACAAGGGACACGAACTGAGCCGCCCTGCTTAGAAAGAAGGGGCGGGAATCAAGGTGCCCAAGGTTGGCAAGACGAAGATTCCTTGGATGATACGGCATCTCATGCTCCGATAGTACCACCTGAAACCTTGCAGGAGGAAGCTGCGGTAACGGGGGATGGCGGGAGGTCTAACGAAACAGAGGGAGTACCCCCAGTTGCAGCAGCGCAGCAAGAAAGATCAGAAGCACAACCATCGACTATTCCAACTGGTGTGCCCCCACAATATGTAGACCCGGGACTCCTTGTACGAATAGCTAAAGCAGTGATGGAGGGTATGGCGGGTTCAGCGACACAAGCAACTCCCACCATGCAGATTCCACATGCAGCCCCTATGACAAGCATGACTACAAATAACGTGGTGCCATTGGTACGACTAGTCAAGAGGATGAGGGAAATGGGCTGTGAACCGTATATGGGGGAACAAGATGCAGAGATAGTTGGAAGATGGATTAGGAAGGTAGAAAAGACCATGGTTCAAATAAGCATACCCGAGGGGTTAAGGGTAAACTGTGCAACTCAGTTATTGTCTGATAGGGCCATGACATGGTGGGAAATAGTTCAGCTGAGGCGTGCAACTGAGACACTAACTTGGAGTGATTTCAAGACAGAGTTTGAAAATCAGTTTTATTCCAGGTACCATCGTAAGGTGAAAGAACAAGAGTTCTTGGCATTAAGACATGGTGATATGTCGGTATTGGAGTATGAAAGGAAGTTCCATGATCTCTCATTGTTTGCCCCACATTATGTGCCAACAGAGGAACATATGATTGAGAAGTTGAGAGATGGTTTGCGACAAGACTTAAGACAAGGATTGATCGCCTTACGATTTAAATCAGTGAGAGAGTTGATTTAAGGCTGCCCAAGCTTTGGAGGCTTGTATTGGAGAAGGCCAAGGGGGATATCAGGGCATAGGTAAAAAAAGAGATGGAGACTTTTTCAGCAGCAGACCACCATTCCCGAAGAAAGGAAAAAGCGGAGTGTCCGAGCAGTACAAGAAGAAGGGGAGTTTGATGTTACCGCCCTACCAGCAGTCAAGTGGGAGAGTGATGGTTGGACGGTCGCACTCGAGGGAAAACTCTTCAACTGGGATTGGTGACCGCAAGGGTATTGACTATCCTTTTTGTATGAAATGTGGGCAAAAACACCCTGGGGACTGCTCAGTTTCCCCCGGGCGATGCTTTGTGTACAGAGGAGAAGGTCATAGGTGGAGGAATTGCCAGTATTTGAGTCAAGGGTGTCATTACTGTGGCGGAAGAGGTCATTTCAAGAGGGATTGCCCGAAAAGGAACACTGGACAAGTACAAAGCTATAGGCAACCCAGCCAGAGCCAACAACAGTCAGTCACCGTGAATAGGCCAGTGAGATCTTCTCAATCAGGAGCAAACTCTAGTCGAGGGAGACCGAGGGCACAAAATGATAGGACCTCGGGGAGGGTCTTCCACCTGACACAGGAGGAGGTCAAGGCTGCATCAGATGTGGTGGTAGGTACACTACTATTGAATGATTTTAATGTGCATGTGTTGTTTGATTCGGGTGCCACCCACTTATTCATTGCTAAGAGAATTGTCACTAAACTGAGAAAGGAAGTAGAAAAAGTAGTGAAGGGATTCTTAATTGGAACTCCAATGGGAAACATGGTTGAAACAAATATTGTGTATGTGGATGTGGGGGTTAGTCTATCTGGGTATGAAACAAAAGTAGACTTGATTCCCTTAGAGCTGCATGATTTTGACATAATCCTAGGCATGAATTGGTTGAGTAAATACAAGGCTCTAATAGATTGTTATGCTAAAACTGTTACTTTCCAAACCCCTAAGGGCGAGAGAATGATTTTTGAAGGAGAGAGAATTCTCAAACCAATTGCCTTGATATCGGTGGTAACAGCCCAAAAACTTTTAAGAAAGGGATGTATGGGATACCTTGCATACATCTTAAACTGTGATGATGAAGGTCCACGACTGAAGGATATTCCTGTGGTGAAGGAATTCCCAGATGTGTTTCCCGAAGAACTACTGGGACTACCCCCGGAACGAGAGGTAGAAGTGTCTATAGACACTTTTCCTGGAGTCCCACCTATAGCCCAACAACCGTATCGGATGGCTCCGGCAGAACTGAACGAATTAAAGACTCAACTACCGGAATTGTTAGACAAAGGGTTCATACGGCCTAGTAATTCTCCATGGGGGGCACCGGTGTTGTTTGTAAGAAAGAAAGATGGAACCCATAGACTTTGTATTGACTACCGACAACTGAACAAGATAACAATGAAAAACAAGTATCCATTACCTTGGATAGATGATTTGTTTGATCAATTAAAGGGAGCGAGGGCATTTTCAAAGATAGATCTGAGATCAGGGTACTATCAAATGAAGATTAAAGAAGCGGATGTAGCAAAGACTGCATTTAGAACTCGTTACGGACACTATGAATTTTTAGTGCTACCATTCGGGTTGACGAACGCCCCAGCCCTCTTCATGGACTTGATGAAACGGGTTTTCCAACCATATCTTGATAAGTTTGTGGTGGTGTTCATTGACGATATATTGGTGTACTCAAATTCTTTCGAGGAGCACGAAGAACACTTGAGACAAACCTTACAAACCTTGAGAGATCACCAGTTATATGCAAAACTGAGTAAATGGGAATTTTGGTTGAAGAGAGTGACGTTTCTGGGACATGTCATTTCAGCCGAAGGTGTTTTTGTAGACCCCCAAAAGTTGAGGCAGTCTTGAAATGGGAAAGACCAACTTCGGCCACCGAAATACGTAGCTTCCTGGGACTTGCAGGATACTATCGGAGGTTTATCGAAGGTTTTTCCCTGATTGCAACCCCTTTGACCCAGCTAACTAGGAAGAATAAGAAATGGGTGTGGTCAGAAGAATGTGAGAAAAGCTTCTAAGAATTGAAGAGGAGACTCACCACTGCTCCAGTGTTGACCCTTCCCTTAGGGACCGAGGGTTTTGTGGTATATAGTGATGCTTTGGGGAAGGGATTGGGGTGTGTTCTGATGCAACATGGGAAAGTGATCGCCTATGCATCAAGACAGTTAAAGACTCATGAGGTGAACTACCCAGTGCACGACCTGGAGCTGGCTGCTGTAGTTTTTGCTTTGAGGATATGGAGACACTATTTGTATGGGTCTCGAACCCAAATTTTTACTGATCATAAGAGTCTGAAGTATCTGATGTCACAAAAGGAGTTGAACATGCGACAAAGAAGGTGGATAGAGCTCATTAAGGATTATGACTGCACCATAGAATACCATCCGGGGAAAGCAAACATGGTGGCAGATGCCCTCAGTCGCAAAAATAAAGCCACCATAGGAAGGTTAACAGTGGGAAAGGAGCGACAATTGGTGGAATTGAAAGAGATGGGTGCAGATTTGGACATTAATGTCAGAGGTGGGTTAGTAGCCCAATTATTGGTGCGAACAACGTATCGAGAACAGATACTACATGCCCAATTCCATGACAAGGAGGGGTGTAAGATTAGGAGGAATGTGGAGGCTGGAGTAGAAATGAAATTTCGAGTAGCGGATGATGGATCCTTGATGATGGGACAACGGTTATACGTGCCTAGTGATGAAACAGTCAAACGAATGGTTCTACAAGAAGCACAGAGTCTCGGTTCTCCATACATCCTGGCAGCACTAAGATGTATCGAGACCTGAAACACCTCTATTGGTGGCCTGGTATGAAAAGGGAAATAGCTGAGTACGTGTCTAAGTGTGGGATATGTCAACAAGTCAAGGTTGAACACCAAAGGCCGGCGGGACCATTACAACCATTACAAATTCTAGAATGGAAGTGGGAGATGATCACCATGGATTTCGTGTCAGGATTTCCCAAAGGGAGGAAAGGAAATGACGCGATATGGGTTATCATAGATCGGTTGACGAAATCCGCACTATTCTTGCCTATAAAGATGACCGACTCGGTGGACAAGCTTGCCAAGATTTATATAAATGAGGTGGTACGGCTTCATGGGATTCCAGTGTCCATTGTATCAGATCGAGATCCCAGGTTCACCTCTCGACTTTGGCCAAGCATACAACATGCCTTGGGAACAAGATTGGACATGAGCACTGCATTTCACCCTCAAACGGATGGCCAGTCAGAAAGAATCATCCAAGTCTTGGAAGACCTATTATGGGCCTGTATTTTAGAATTTGGAGGAAACTGGGAGGAACACATGGTATTAGTGGAGTTCATGTATAACAATAGTCACCAAGCCACAATAGGGATGGCCCCATATGAAGCCTTGTATGGTAGGAGGTGTAGAACTCCTTTATGTTGGGAGGAAATCGGGGACCGGAAGTTATATGGCGCAGAATTGGTCCAAGTCACCACGGAGAAAGTGAGAACTATCAGGGATCGCATCAAAGCCGCACAAGATAGACATAAGAAGTATGCTGATGTGAGGAGAAGACCTCTCGAGTTCAGTACAGGGGACCAGGTATTCCTGAAGGTAGCCCCATGGAAGAACATGTTACGGTTTGGATTGAAAGGGAAGCTAACTCCCCGCTTCATTGGACCCTTCAAAATCTTACAACGAGTAGGACCAGTAGCCTACAAAGTGGACTTGCCCTCACAGTTAGCCAAGGTCCATGATGTGTTCCATGTCCCATTGTTTAGAAAGGCTGACGTGGACCCCACCTGAATCCTACCCCAGGTTCCAGTAGAAGTCAAGGAAGACTTAACACTAGAATTGAGGCCCATAAGGATACTTGATCAGGAAGTGAAGGAGCTACGGAGCAACAAGATCCCCATCGTTAGAATTTTATGGCCGAGATGAGGAAAAAGTACCCTAATTTATTTGAACTACCAGGTATGCAGTATGAAACCTCTTAAATTTCGAGGATGAAATTCCTATTAAGGGTGGGAGAATGTAAACACCCAAAAGAAAAATATATATATATAGACAAAACTGATGAAGCAGTTTCCGCTGCCGATTTCTGCATCTGCAGTGACGCAGTTTTCGCTGCCGATTTCTGCATCTGCAGCGAAGCAGTTTTCGCTGCCGATTTCTGCATCGTCAGCGACACAGTTTCCGCTGCCGCTTTCTGCATCTGCAGCGAAGCAGTTTTCGCTGCCGATTTCTCGATCAGCAGTGACGCAGTTTCCGCTGCCGATTTCTGCATCGTCAGCGACGCAGTTTCGGCTGCCGATTTCTGCATCGTCAGCGACGCAGTTTCCACTGCCGATTTCTGCATCGTAGTTGACGCAGTTTCTGCTGCCGATTTCTGCATCTGCAGCGAAGCAGTTTCCGCTGCCGATTTCTCGATCCGCAGCGACGCAGTTTCCGCTGCCGATTTCTGCATCGTCAGCGACGCAGTTTTCGCTGCCGATTTCTGCATCTGCAGCGAAGCAGTTTTCGCTGCCGATTTCTCGATCGGCAGGGACACAGTTTCCGCTGCCGATTTGTGCATCTGCAGCGAAGCAGTTTTCGCTGCCGATTTCTCGATCAGCAGCGAGGCAGTTTCCGCTGCCGATTTCTGCATCGTCAGCGACGCAGTTTCTGCTGCAGATTTCTACATCGTCAGCGATGCAGTTTCTGCTGCCGATTTCTGCATCTGCAGCGAAGCAGTTTTCGCTGCCGATTTCTGCATCGTCAGCGACGCAGTTTCTGCTGCCAGTTTCTGCATCTGCAGCGAAGCAGTTTTTACTTCCGATTTCTCGATCGGCAGTGACACAGTTTCCGCTGCCGATTTCTGCATTGGCAGCGACGCAGTTTCCGCTGCCGATTTCTGCATCGTCAGCGACGCAGTTTCCGCTGCCGATTTCTGCATCTGCAGCGAAGCAGTTTTCGCTCCCAATTTCTCGATCGGCAGTGACACAGTTTCCGCTGCCGATTTCTGCATCGTCAGGGACGCAGTTTCCGCTGCCGATTTCTGCATCTGCAGCGAAGCAGTTTTCGCTGCCGATTTCTGCATCTGCAGCGAAGCAGTTTTCGCTGCCGATTTCTCGATCAGCAGCGAGGCAGTTTCCGCTGCCGATTTCTGCATCGTCAGCGACGCAGTTTCTGCTGCAGATTTCTACATCGTCAGCGATGCAGTTTCTGCTGCCGATTTCTGCATCTGCAGCGAAGCAGTTTTCGCTGCCGATTTCTGCATCGCCAGCGACGCAGTTTCTGCTGCCAGTTTCTGCATCTGCAGCGAAGCAGTTTTCACTTCCGATTTCTCGATCGGCAGGGACACAGTTTCCGCTGCCGATTTCTGCATTGGCAGCGACGCAGTTTCCGCTGCCGATTTCTGCATCGTCAGCGACGCAGTTTCCGCTGCCGATTTCTGCATCTGCAGCGAAGCCGTTTTCGCTCCCAATTTCTCGATCGGCAGTGACACAGTTTCCGCTGCCGATTTCTGCATCGTCAGGGACGCAGTTTCCGCTGCCGATTTGTGCATCTGCAGCGACGCAGTTTCCGCTGCCGATTTCTCGATCCGTAGCGACGCAGTTTCCGCTGCCGATTTCTGCATCGTCAGCAACGCAGTTTTGGCTGCCGATTTCTGCATCTGCAGCGAAGCAGTTTTCGCTGCCGATTTCTGCATCTGCAGCGAAGCAGTTTTCGCTGCCGATTTCTCGATCAGCAGCGATGCAGTTTCCGCTGCCGATTTCTGCATCATCAGCTACGCAGTTTCTGCTGCCGATTTCTGCATCTGCAGCGAAGCAGTTTTCACTGCAGATTTCTGCATCGTCAGCGACGCAGTTTCTGCATCTGCAGCGAAGCCGTTTTCGCTTCCGATTTCTCGATCGGCAGTGACACAGTTTCCGCTGCCGATTTCTGCAACGGCAGCGATGTAGTTTCCGCTGCCGATTTCTGCATCGTCAGCGACACAGTTTCCGCTGCCGCTTTCTGCATCTGCAGCGAAGCAGTTTTCGCTGCCGATTTCTGCATCTGCAGCGAAGCAGTTTTCGCTGCCGATTTCTCGATCAGCAGCGATGCAGTTTCGGCTGCCGATTTCTGCATCGTCAGCGAAGCAGTTTTCGCTGCCGAATTCTGCATCTGCAGCGAAGCCGTTTTCGCTGCCGATTTCTCGATCAGTGGCGACGCAGTTTCTGCTGCCGATTTCTGCATCGTCAGCGACACAGTTTCTGCTGCCGGTTTCTGCATCTGCAGCGAAGCAGTTTTCGCTACCGATTTCTCGATCGGCAGTGACACAGTTTCCGCTGCCGATTTCTGCATCGTCACTGACACAGTTTCCGCTGCCGATTTCTGCATCGACAGTGACGCAGTTTCTCCTGCCGATTTCTGCATCTGCAGCGAAGCAGTTTCCGCTGCCGATTTCTGCATCGTCAGTGACGCAGTTTCCGCTGCCGATTTTTGCATCGTCAGCGACGCAGTTTCCGCTGCCGATTTGTGCATCTGCAGCGACGCAGTTTCCGCTGCCGATTTCTGCATCGTCAGCCACGCAGTTTCTGCTGCCGATTTCTGCATCTGCAGCGAAGCAGTTTTCGCTGCCGATTTCTGCATCGACAGCGACGCAGTTTCCGCTGCCGGTTTTGCATCTGCAGCGAAGCAGTTTTCGCTACCGATTTCGCTACCAACAGAAACCTAAGCCTTGTGAACGTGTGAGGGAGAGAGAGGAGACCTTGAGAGAAGATTGGACAGCCACCTAGAGAGAGAGGAGAAGGGAACCAACGTGAGAGGAAGAAGAAGGAAGAAAACCAGCAGGAGAGGAGGAAGAACACTGTCAAACCTTCCTCAAACCTAGCTAGATTCGTAAGGTATGGGTCATGAAACTTCCTTCCTCTTCTCCTTAAGATTTAGAACCGGATATGAAGAAGAAAAACCCGAAGAAAATTGAACTATGACCTTAGCTAGCTGTGAAGAAAACAGAAATGAAATGAGGCCAATTTTAGAACATCTAGTGAAGAAAAATGAGTAAAATAGAAACAACAAATCATAGTAGGTGGCCGACTTTAACTATGGGGTTGGCCGGCATGCAATGTGTGTGTTTTGCTGGGATTGGCTGAACGATTATGTGCTGGAATGGATAGTTTCAATGTGTGTATTCTGCTGGAATGATTGAAAGATATATGCTGTAATTGATGGTTTTCAATGTGTGTGTTCTGCAGCGAAATTTCAATTCGCTGCCGAAACTGTATCGGCCGCAGCGAATTAGCATTCGCTACCGAAACCGAGTCTTCTGCAGCGAATCAGCATTCACTGCAGAATTTTGTGTTCTGCAGCAAATTTCGATTCGCTGCCGAAAATGTGACAGCTGCAGCGAATAAATATTCGCTGCCGAAACTGTATCGCCGCAGAGAATTAGCATTCGCTGCCGAAACCGAGTCTTCTGCAGTGAATCAGCATTCGCTGCAGAATTGTGTGTTCTGCAGCAAATTTCGATTCGCTGCCGAAAATGTGACAGCTGCAGCGAATCAATATTCGCTGCCGAATCTATATCGGCCGCAGCGAATTAGCATTCGCTACCGAAACCGAATCTTCTGCAGCGAATCAGCATTCGCTGCAGAATTGTGTGTTCTGCAGCAAATTTTGATTCGCTGCCGAAAATGTGACGGTTGCATCGAATTAGAATTCGCTGCTGAATTGTGTGTTCTGCAGCGAATTAGCATTCGCTGCCGAAACTATGTCGGCTGCAGTGAATTAGAATTCGCTGCCGAATTTATGTTTCGTAGAGAAATTGCGATTCACTACCGAAACTGTGTCGGTTGCAGTGAATTGCTGCTGAAGTTGAGTTGTCTGCAGCAAATTAACATTCGCTGTCAAGTTTCATGTTCTACAACGAATTAGAATTCAGTGCCAAAGTTGAGGTTGTTGCAGCGAAATTGAGATTCGCTACCGAAACTGAGTTGTCCCCTACGATTTAGCATCTGCTGCGGAACAGTGATGCCAACAGCGAAACAATTTTTGCTGCCGAACTGGCTGCTGGCAGCGAAACAGTTGTCGCTGCCGAATTGGCAGCCTGTAGCGAACCAATTCTCGCTGCCAAATTTAGCAGTCTGCAGCGAACCAGTTCTCATTGCCGATTTCTACAATAAGCCTCCTAGGCAAAAATGACTTAAATGCTAGTAACAATTTCATGGTATGATGGTGTAAAATATAGGGCACTTGAATGTGGATATATGAACTTTTGAAATAAGTGTGGTGACAAATGTGATTCAAAAATACAAATGTACTGAATTGTGACCATTGTTGTCTTAGGTGGTGCGGTCGGGATCGGACCATCGTCAAGACAAGAACAAACCACAGGTGGAGCAAGTAGGTGACTTCCACTTTCCTTTTTCATACGTTAAAAAATGTGATACTTTAACATGAATGTTACCATATTGGGTTAGAATAGATAACAGATTGTCAAATGTTAAATGTTGTCAAAAGGTTGATTAGCTTCGGCTAATAGCATCCGAATGGATGGCCGGGATAAAGAAATGATTAGCCTCGGCTAATGGCATTCAAATGGATGGCCGAGATAAAGGAATGATTAGCCTCGGCTAATGCCATCCGAATGGATGGCCGGGATAAAGGAATGATTAGCCTCGGCTAATGGCATCCAAATGGATGGCCGGGATAAAGGAATGATTAGCCTCGACTAATGGTATCCAAATAGATGACCGGGACAAGTGATTGATTAGCTTCGGCTAAAGGCATCTGAAGTGGATGATCGGGGTGAGTGAACGGTTAATCTCAACAAATTATACCTTGAGAGGATAGCTGGGTTTAAGATTTTGGTTGATTACAAGAATTGGTGCAACTATATGTACTATAAATTGTGTATACTATGTACATGACAAAACTACAAATATTATGCATCAACCATGGAATAATGTTAATGTTTTATTTTTCCTGCGAGATCATTTAATTATCATTATTACTAATAAGCAATTGCATTCTCTTAAATATTTTGCACTGCAACAGGGACATCACATCAACGAGATGCCTAGGAAACCCGATACACGGGAACCTACTTTTGCAAGGAATCATATAGTTCCATCCTAACTCACGATGTATTTTGTATGGATCAATGTATTAAACATATAACTTTTATTGAACCATTTTGTTTAAATTCGTGGTGACTATTAGTAGGATAGGAATGCAAACTCATGTTTATGGATGTAATATTATAATATGAACTTCTAAGCATGCAAAAATAATATTATGTGTTTATGTAAATTTCCCTTTTAAATTAAATGTTGAATGTAGTTGATGTATGGATTGTATTTTGATGATGTGAGGAAAATAGGTTCGCAATTTACCGACACGATGTGTGTCAGGAAAAAACAAATTCTGTTGTTTTGGGGCTTGAAAAGCCGGGTTGTTACAATACAATATGGGCTATGAAAGTGCCAAGCATTTGTTATGACAATTGTTATACAACATAAATCAAGATTAGTCATTTAACATGCAAAGTATTAAAGAGTGAACAAGATAACAAATATAAAACATGTTAGTATCAAACATTAAAGTCCATATTAAGTTTATACTATACTTATTCTTACACCATTAGTGTAACCTTTTCACCTTGACATAATAAACTTAGCTAGACATAATGGAAGAATGAAAAATAGATAAACAAAATAAGAACATAAATAAGATAAGAGTTAACAAAGCAAAGGAAAGGAAATGAAAAGCATAAACTTGATATTAATGAAAACAAAGCATAAAGAATACAAAGAGAGAAAACAAGAGCATGATCTTGATCTGGACACCAAGATGCCTAAATCCTTGGCAAATGCCTCCTTTTATAGGCCAAAATTGGGAACTATTAATTTGATGACTAATTGATGAGTAGATGGCCAACCCTTGACTTGGTGACAATCCTTATCTTTATTTTTCTGCCCAAAATGTTATTGATAACGTCAAAATTGGAAAGACTTGAAACATGAAAGTTGTAGAAAATTGTCTCAGCTTTCTTGTGTAAAAGCATTAGATGATTTCGACTTCTAGAACTCCAGATTTGGCCAAAATACTGAATAAGATGACACGACAAAGAGATTGATGTCTTCTCCCAAGTGCAGGAGTGTCGAAGTAATAAATAACCCGGCAAGACCGGGGTCCAACCACAGGGAGGTTATTGTACAAATTATAAATAACAACAATACAACAACAACAACAACAATAATAATAGTAGTAGTAGTAGTAGTAGTAGTGGTAGTAATAACAATAATAAAGAAAAAGAAGAAGATGAGAACTTTGAGATGAAATATTAAAGCAAGGATTAAACAATGATAATAACAAATGTCAAGGTTAGAGGTTCCACTCTAGTATAAACTTTTATTATTCAATTGGAAACCACACACAAAGGAGGTTCCAATCATATTATAAATTGTTAACATGATTACATTAGTCATCTTATTCAATTAATGCTAATACATGTAAATTTCGTCAAGCATTCATGATTATAACTTATGTTAACAACAAATCAAGTTTCATTCATAACTCAGGTGTAGGTTATACCATACATTATGAGCTATGAAAGTGCCAAACATTTGTTGTACCAATTGTTATACAACATCAATCAAGATTAGTCATTTAACAAGCAAAGTATTAAAGAGTGAACAAGATAACAAATATAAAACATGTTAGTATTAAACATTAAAGTCCATATTAAGTTTATACTATACTTATTCTTACACCATTAGTGTAACCTTTTCACCTTGACATAATAAACTTAGCTAGACATAATGGAAGAATGAAAAATAGATAAACAAAATAAGAACATAAATAAGATAAGAGTTAACAAAGCAAAGGAAAGGAAATGAAAGGCATAAACTTGATATTAATGAAAACAAAGCATAAAGAATACAAAGAGAGAAAACAAGAGCATGATCTTGATCTGGACACCAAGATGCCTAAATGCATGGCAAATGCCTCCTTTTATAGGCCAAAATTGGGAACTATTGATTTGATGACTAATTGATGAGTAGATGGCCAACCCTTGACTTGGTGACAATCCTTATCTTCTCTTGTCTGCCCAAAACGTCATTGATGACGTCAAAATTAGAGCCACTTGAAAACATAAAAGTTCTAGGCAATTGTCTCAGCTTTCTTGTATAAAACATTCAGCTCATTTCGACTTTTAGAACTCCAGATATGCCCAAAATACTGAACAGTACTCGGGTTGGAGGACAGATTCAGGCTTCTTTATTGTTGCAATAATTTGTACTTGAAAATGGCCTTTTTAGATCTTGGGCTCCATCTGAAAGTTGTAGGCCTATATCTTACCTTTCCATCCATATAAAGTAGACCTAAATCTGAGATTTATAGCTTCAAATATTACCCAATTACCGAATAGTGTTCCGGTTTGGATTGCACCGACATCTCTTTTCTAAATTTGATCATCTCTTTGCCTTTGCAATTGAAGTTCTTAAAGTCATCAATCAATCCTTTCATTTATGTGATAGGCCTGCATTTAAAATGGACATTTACCATAAATTAAAGGTATCTTATATTATTAGATGAATTATTATAAAATGTACTTTAGTTAAGGAGTTATTGATACTTTAAGTGCAAAATGATGATATAAAACCATGATAAAAATGCACTTTTGAGTACTAATCACACCCCTCAACTAGCTTATTACTAGTCCCTAGTAATCAAAGCGTTAAAATAGAAAAACAATTTGCAAATTCCACAAAGCAAGGTATTTATCATTTAACTTCCATTACTCAATCCAGATAAACAAACTCTTGTTATATTTATATACCTGCTCAATACCTCTTAACAAGATATTCATAAATCTTTCTTTTGTGCTCAATGTATCAACACATAATTATGGGGCTTTTCTTGGAAGAAAACAAAATTTTTATTCTAATGTTTAAGGTTAACTTCCTTGGGTTGAGATTATTATTTTTTTCTTTTTTTTTATATATATATACAATAATTTAAAACACCATGCATCTTTAACCCATTTAATGAGTTTTCAGCTAATGACTCCAAGACCAGTTGGTCTTAGTAACTTGGGTCGCAGATACTGATATGTAGATAGTGCAATGTTTGATTCCCTTAAGCTTTTCTCCTCAACCCATGTAACAAGCGTTGGGCCAATAGCTCCCATGTCAGTTGACTTTGGGGTATTAGGTGTTAAAACACCCCTTCGGGATTAATTGCTTAGGTTAAGGAGGCTACGAAACCAAACTTATCTACATTTTTAGTATTATCATTTTTTCTTTTTTTTTCTTTTTTTCTTTTTTTTGTTTTTTTTATATACTATCCTTTTCCCTTAGTTGTTACCTTTAACAAAAGAACATAAATAATGTAATAATCCAATATGCAACCCATAATTATATGTTGAAGTGTGTGTGTGTAAATTAAGGTTTAAGAATACATGTTAAACAAGTATATGAGCAGAGTTAAGTGATAACAATGTAAGAGTTTGTAAATCTGAATATTTCAAGAAGTATTATGATAGACCTTGTTACGAATGGTTACTAAGATGCATCTCAAGAGTCACTTTAACAAAAGAGCTCCTTTACTCCGCCATCCTAATAACAACCATTTTGCACATGCTTTATGAAATAGAAAACACAATTATCTAAATTTTTATTATTATCATTCTTTTTTTTTCTTTTTCTCTTATTATTTTTTTTCTTCTTTTTTTTGTTGTTTTTTTTATATACTATCCCTTTCCCTTAGTTGTTACCTTTAACAAAAAAACATAAATAATGTAATAATCCAATATGCAACCCACAATCATATGTTGAAGTGTGTGTGTAAATTAAGGTTTAAGAATACATGTTAAATAAGTATATGAGCAGACTTAAGTGATAACAATGCAAGAGTTTGTAAATCTAAATATTTCAAGAAATATTATGATAGACCTTGTTACGAATGATTACTAAGATGCGTCTCGAGAGTCATAAAAGATTCTCCTTACTCTGCCATCATAGTAACAATCATTTTGCACATGCTTTATGAAATAGAAAACATAATTATTATTTTTTTTAACTACTACCCTCTCCCCCCAACTAAAACAAGACATTGTCCTCAATGTTTAAAGGTAGAAAGATAGAGTATAGAAGCTATCACCTGAAATAACAAACACTGACAAACCTGAAACACACTAAAACAAGTATAAGTAATAACAAAACACAATAATAAAACCAAAAGACACAAAGATTCACAAATGAAGGCTCAAATCCAATCTAAACTTTTTACGGCTTTCCTTGGTTGACCAATTTATGCGACTCATGGAAGGATCAATTACAGGAACGAAAGATTGTAGTTGGTCAATCAATTGTTCAGCAGTAGCAGCAGAGATTATGATTTGTCGTGCAGAAGATGTTAGAAATTCCTGTTCCACAGCATGATCAAGAAAAGACAACAACTTATCATAATAACCATTAACATTTAACAAACCTATGGGTTTATGGTGAATGTGCAGTTGGGCCCAAAAGGAAATATGAAATATCTCTTCCAATGTGCCTAGACCACCTAGTAAAGCAATGAAGACATCAACATGGTTAAACATTGCATTCATTCGAGCTGACATTGAAGAGACCTGAAGTTCCTCTCCAATTGTTTTTTCAATGATGTCCCCTTGTGCTAAAGCTTCGGGGACGACCCCCAAAACTTGACTACCTCCTAAAAATGCAGCTATTGACACACCTCCCATTAACCCAAGACTCCCTCCCCCATATACTAAATGAATCTTTCTCTCAGCTAACACTTGACCAAGATGATTTGCTGATTCTAAGAACTCCTTTTCTTTCCCACGACTAGATCCACCGAAAACACAAATATTTCTTATGTGATGACTTGAGGAACTTGCCATTTCTACACACTTTAGTAGTTGTTAAATGTGTGGGCTGAGTAGAAATGAAAGGAAGGAAAAGAGGGTTTTATAGATGAGAAATTATAAAAGCAATCATATCACCTATATGTAGGCTAGCTAGAGTCTCAGACTCTCTCTCTCTCTTTATTTATTTATTTATTTATTTACTTTAAAAAAGCATGTATATCTACAAGTAGTTGTGATTGGGGCTCACATTTTCCCTTGGTTTTACGTCCAAGAACGGCTTAAACGCCCTCTATGGGTCGGGGATAGGCTTCCCATCCAGTTTTCTTAAAAACTGGCAAACAGGGTCTTTTTTAGTCAGATTCCCAAGACTAAGTCGATCATGTTCTTTATGAAATAGTGACCATAAATCATGAATTGCACGATGCACATCTCCACTAGGATGCGTCTTAAGAGTCAATAGAAGGTTATCTAAAGACTCCTTACTCAGGCCATCCTTAATGAATTGTATTTTATCTTCATAGTTTATAGATACCATTCCTAAAGAACGACATTGTGTATTACAAGTCCATCTAGCACATCGATGACAAACTTCCAGTCATTTTGCACGACGTTTCTTTGCAAAAGTGCTTTTACCTGTTCCAGACATATATGAAATAAAGGAGTTAGAGGACTCACCTGATAATCGGACTTTTGCTTCAATCAACCAGCGAATATCTTCAGGAATTCTATGATTCATTAACAATCTCAATCTTGCACATCTAGCACGGTAAATTTTTGTAATCGCATTCTGAGGCAGAGCGGGAAAATACTTTTTCAATTTTGCAAGATTAATATCCAGTTTCAAATGAGAATTGGAAAAGAGATTCAAAGCATTGCAGAAATATATATACAAATATCAGTTATTATGGGAAACTGAAAGAACCGACTTAAGTCACGGAGTACCGTTATCCGCCATTTGACCGGGGTGAGAGAAACTAGCAAAAATCACTCAAAAAGAAACACAAAAACAATGTGAGAAAAATAAAATAATCAACCTTTATCTACAAAATCATTCAAACCAGTTGATTCATTTTCACTAGAAAAATTATCAAAGTAAGCTTTCGAACGATGTTCATTTTCCTTAAAATCATTGTCATTCATTGAATTCTCAATATCACAAGCCCCATAAGAATTCCTCCATCTTGGTCTTAGGTCTCTAGGGGATGCATAGAGTTGAGAATTATAAAACAAAACTTTTTGACAATTTTCACAAGTTTTGCAGAATGCATGCATGTCTTTGAACATGGTGGGCCAATAAAATCCATTTTGAAAGATTTTTGCAAGTCTTATTTGATGAGAAATCACTTCCACATGCTTTAGAATGATAAAGTTTAATGACACTACTTACCTTATTGTCAGGAATGAATCTTTGAAATATTTGATCAGGACAATATGTGAATAAGTTAGGGTCATCACCATAAAAGTTCTTTACTTCGTTCAAAAACTTTTCTTTGTCTTTAGTACTCCAATCAGCTGGCAAATCTCCTAAAGCAAGAGAATTAATATTTTTATCATACCAAGGCATTGGATTAAGAGAAAGTAAGGATTCGTTAGGAAAGTAATCATTGATTGGAGTGATGCCAGATGTCGAATCTGTTGTCACTGTTGACAAAAGATCCGCATCAACATTTTTGGTGATTTTTTCATCCATGATTTCTTCCTTAGAATAAATCATTTGCAAATCTTCTGATTCATCTAACTCATTTTTACTTAAAGTAGATTCAAGTTGATCATAAATTAAAAGTAGATTCAAGTTGATCATAAACTAATTCATCAATATGATCTACTTCTTGTAAATCATTAACATCTCCAGGTTGCTTGCAAATGTTGAAAATATTCATCTCCAATGTCATGTTTCCAAATGATA
>SRLM01001440.1:17068-27445 GCA_015708895.1 Populus ilicifolia | reverse complement strand
TCGTAAACTCAGTTTTGCAGCTACAGTGTATCATATCTGGCAAAAAAGGAATGCAAGGACCTTTGTTGGAATATCTAGAACTCAGAATTTGGTCTTTCATCAAATCGAATGTATCATCCGTGATAAGCTTGATTTGATGAGGAACGTTCTACCAACAGATGAAAATAAAAGGATCCAACGAGCTTGGAGGGTTAATAACATAGATTCTTCATTTGATATTTAGCTGGTTGTATTGGTTTTCCTAGCGAATCAAGTTAGGTCTTGAGTTTTCAGTTCGGTGGCTAGCATGTAGCCATCTGTTGTTTTATGTTTCTGCTCTCATTGTAAATCTGGGTATGCCCCTTATAATCTTTGTATTGTTTTCCTTTAATATATATATCAACTTACCAAAAAAAAAAGTGTTTATTATTTCAAGTGATATCTTCCATACTCTATCTTCCTACCTTAGCAATTAAGGACAATGTCTCGTTTTGGTTGGCGGAAGAGGGTAGTAGCTAAAAAAAAAATTTAACTAGCTGTGTTTTTTATTTCATAAAGCATGAGCAAAATTGTTGTTGCTATGATGGCAGAGTAAAGGAGATCTTTTTATGACTCTTGAGATGCATTTTAGTAACCATTCTTAATAAGATCTATCATAATATTTCTTGAAATATTCAAGTTTACAAACTCTCGTATTACTATCACTTAATTATGCTCATATACTCATTTAACATGTATTCTTAAATCTTAATTTACACACACATTTTAACATATGATTGTGGGTTGCATAATGGAGTATTACATTATTTATGTTTTTTTTTGTTAAGGGTAACAACTTAGGGAAAGGGATAATATATAATTTAAAAAAAATAAAAAAAGAGCAAAAAAGTAAATGATGATAATAAAAATGTAGATAAGTTTGGTTTCGTAGCCTCCCTGACCTAACCAATTAAGCTTGAAGGGGTGTTTTAACACCTAATACCCTAAAGTGAACTCACTTGGGAGCTATTGACTTAATGCTTGTTACATGGGTTAAGAAGAAAAGCTTAAAGGAATCAAACATTGCACTATCTACATATCAGTATCTGCGACCCGAGTTACTAAGCTCATAGAGGTGTCTCAACACCTAATGCCCTAAGACCAACTAGTCTGGGAGTCATTAGCCGAAAGCTCATTACATGGGTTAAAAATGCATGGTATTTTAAGTTATATGTATGTATATTAAAAAATAAATAAAAAAAGAAAAAAAATAATCTCAACACAAGGAAGTTAACCTTAAACATTAGAACAAAAAAATTGTTTTCTTCCAAGAAAAGCCCTATAATTATGTGTTGATATATTCAATATAAAAGAAAGGTTCATTAATATCTTGTTAAGAGGTATTGAGTAGATATATAAATTTAACGAGAGTTTGTTTATCTAGATAGATTAATGGAAGTTAAATGATAAATACCTTGCTTTATGAAAATTGCAACATTGTTTTTCTATTTTAACGCTTTGATTACTAGAGACTAGTAATAAGCTGGTTGGGGGTGTAATTAGTACTTAAAAGTGTATTTTTTTATCAAGGTTTTATGTCATCATTTTGCACTTGAAGTATCAATAACTCCTTAACTAAAACATGTCTTATAATAACGTATCTAATAATATAAGATACATTTAATTTGTGGTAAATATTCATTTTAAATGTAGGCCTATCACAAAGATTGAAAGGACAAATAGATGACCAAACTTAGAAAATAGATATTGGTGTAATCCAAACCAGAACACTGTTTGATAATTGGGTCATATTTGGAGTTGTAGATCTCAAATTTAGGTCTAATTTATATGGATGGAAAGGTAAGATCTATATCTTTTATATGGACCCCAAGATCTAAAAATATCATTTTCAAGTCCAAATTGGAGCAATAACAAAGAGATCTAAATCTATCTTTCAGCTCGAGCACTATTCAGTATTTGGCCCATATCTGGAGTTCTAGAAGCCTAAATGACCTAAAATGTTTACACAAGAAAGCTGAGACAATTTACTTCAACTTTTATGTTTTCAAATGGCTCCAATTTGGATGTTATCAATGATGTTTTGGGTAGACAATGGAAGATAAGGATTGTCACCAAGTCAAGAGTTGGTCACCCACTCATCAATTAGTCATCAAATTAATAGTTCCTAATTTTGGCCTATAAAAGGAGGCATTTACCATATATTTTGACATCTTAATTTCCTGATCAAGATCATGCTCTTGCTTTCTCTCTTTGTATTTTTTGTAATGTTTATGCTTTACTTTCATTAATATCAAGTTTATGCCTTTCATTTACTTAGTTAACTTTTATCTTATTTTGTTTATTTTTCTTTCTTTCTTTCATTATGTCTAGCTAAGTTTATTATGTCAAGGTGAAAAGGTTACACTAATGATGTAAGAATAACTATTATGTAAACTTACTATGGACTTTAATGTGTGATACTAGCATGTTTTATATTTGTTATCTTGTTCACTCTTTAATACTTTGCTTGTTAAATGACTAATCTTGATTTATGTTGTATAACACTTGGTACAACAAATGCTTGGCACTTTCATAGCCCATACTGTATGGTATAACCAACACCTGAGCTATAAAAGGAACCTGATTTGTTGTTATCATAAGTTATCATGAATGCTTGATGAAATTTACAAGTATTAGTATTAATTGAATAAGATGACTAATATAATCATGTTAACAATCTAAAATCTAATCAGAACCTCCTTTGTGTGTGGTTTTTAATTGAATAATAAGAGCTTATACTATACTTGTTAACAATCTATGGGCTTTTCAGTTTAGGGTTTTGGGTCAGTTTTAAGTGGACCTCATTTAAGTCCACATAAGGGGTTCATTAGGGTTAACTTTTTAAGAACTACTTAAACTCATGTAAGCCAGAATTTCAGAGCTTTTGGATGATAATTACTTCTAATTTTTTTTTCAGTTTTAACGTGTGAGAGTGATTCTTGCATTTTTCAGTTGAAGAACGAATTGGATTTGACTTATTAAAGATTAACTAGCTTTGTGGCGTCATTCAACTCAATCCAATAGTGTTGGTGCCTTATTACAGGTTTCCATGATGTCACACTCTTATTAGACCTATTTCAGCTTTCCAGGATCAGATTTCAATCTTGATTATGTGTTCCGTGACCACGTGATCACGAAGGTTTGCATTAGTTTAGTGATTCAATTTTTGCTAATGATTTTTATGTCGATGTTCAGTTTTTTTGATGATTCCATGCATTAATAATGACTCTATTTTTCATTATTTATTTCATGCATTAACCATGAATTAGATTGGAGGATATTGGCAGATTTGACCTTCAGTCGATGTTTTGTGTAGAGCATGAGCTCTGGAGGTTGAAGTGAACTGATTCTAATGGCATTGAAAAACTAACATCTATACCTTTCTGGACATCTAAGGCAAGAAAATAAAATATGAAAGAGCATAGAAATAATAATAAAGAAAGAGAAGAAGAAGATGATGATGATGATGAGAACTTGGAGATAGAATATTAAAGTAAAGATTAAACAATGATAATAACAAATGTCAAGGTTAGAGATTCCACTCATGGTATGTCAAACAAGTATAGTATAAACTCTTATTGTTCAATTAGAAACCACACATAAAGGAGGTTTCAATCACATTATAGATTGTTAACATGATTACATTAGTCATCTTATTCAATTAATGCTAATACTTGTAAATTTTGTCAAGCATTCATGATTATAACTTATGTTAACAACAAATTAAGTTTCTTTCATAACTCAGGTGTCGGTTATACCATATAGTATGGGCTATGAAAGTGCCAAGCATTTGTTGTATCAATTGTTATACAACATAAATCAAGATCAGTCATTTAACAAGCAAAGTATTAAAGAGTGAACAAGATAACAAATATAAAACATGTTAGTATTAAACATTAAAGTCCATATTAAGTTGTTGTTGCAATAATTTAGACTTGAAAATGGCCTTTTTAGATCTTGGGCTCTATATGAAAGTTGTAGGCCTATGTCTTACCTTTCCATCCATATAAAGTAGACCTAAATCTGAGATTTATAGCTCTAGATATGACCCAATTACCAAACAGTGTTCCCGTTTGGATTGCACCGACATCTCTTTTTTAAGTTTGATCATCTCTTCACCTTTGCAATTGAAGTTCTTAAAGTCATCAATCAATCCTTTCATTTATGTGATAGGGCTGCATTTANATTTAAAATGGACATTTACCACAAATTAAAGGTATCTTATATTATTAGATAGATTATTATAAAACGTACTTTAGTTAAGGAGTTATTGACACTTTAAATGAGAAATAATGATATAAAACCATGATAAAAATGCACTTTTGAGTACTAATCAACATCCAAACCCCCAAATTGCATATCATTTGGCATAAAAATCTGACTTGAACCTTCCTCGCGGAATCAACCCTATGTTTGCTCTATATTATCTTGTGTGTTGTGTTTGAAGATGGGGTAATTAATTTGTGCGATCGCAACATCACAACAATAACCCAAAAAAGGGGTAAGGACAACCTTGGTCCAGTGCCCAATGATTAGTACTCAAAAGTGCATTTTTATCATGGTTTTATATCATCATTTTGCACTTAAAGTATCAATAACTCCTTAACTAAAGTACGTTTTATAATAATCTATCTAATAATATAAGATACCTTTAATTTGTGGTAAGTGTCCATTTTAAATGCAGCCCTATCACATAAATGAAAGGATTGATTGATGACTTTAAGAACTTCAATTGCAAAGGTGAAGAGATGATCAAACTTAAAAAAGAGATGTCGGTGCAATCCAAACTGGAACACTGTTTGGTAATTGGGTCATATCTAGAGCTATAAATCTCACAGATTTAGGTCTACTTTATATGGATGGCAAGGTAAGACATAGGCGCACAACTTTCAGATGGAGCCCAAGATCTAAAAAGGCCATTTTTAAGTCCAAATTGGTGCAACAACAAAGAAGCCCGAATCTATCCTCCAGCCCGAGCACTGTTCAGTATTTTGGCCATATCTGGAGTTCTAGAAGTCAAAATGAGCTGAATGTTTTACACAAGAAAGCTGAGACAATTTTCTAGAACTTTCATGTTTTTAAATGGCTCTAATTTTGACATCATTAATGACTTTTTGGGCAGACAAGAGAAGATAAGGATTGTCACCAAGTCAAAGGTTGGCCACCTACTCATCAATTAGTCATCAAATCAATAGTTCCCAATTTTGGCCTATAAAAGGAGGCATTTCCTATGCATTGAGGCATCTTGGTGTCCAGATCAATATCATGCTCTTGTTTTCTTTCTTGTATTTTTTGTATTGCGTATGCTTTGTTTTTATTAATATTAAGTTTATGCGTTTCATTTCCTTTCCTTTACTTAGTTAATTCTTATCTTACTTATGTTCTTATTTTGTTTATCTGTTTTTCATCTTACTTTGCTTGTTAAATGACTAATCTTGATTTATGTTGTGTAACAATTGGTAAAACAAATCCTTGGTAGTTTCATAGCCCATAATATATGGTATAACCGACACCTGAGCTATGAAAGGAACTTGATTTGTTGTTAACATAAGTTATAATCATGAATACTTGACGAAATTTACAAGTATTAGCATTAATTGAATAAGATGACTAATGTAATCATATTAATAATCTATAATTGGAACCTTCTTTGTGTGTGGTTTGCAATATAATAATAAGAGTTTATACTATACTTGTTTGATATACCATTAGTGGACCCTCTAACCTTGACATTGTTTGTTATCGTTATTTAATCCTTACTTTAATTTTCATTTTAAAGTGCTCATCAACTTTTCTTCTTCTTTTTTATTTATTTATTATTGTTGTTATTATTATTATTGTTATTAGTACTACTACTACTACTATAACTACCACTACTAATACTAGTAGTAGTATTATTAGTATTATTATTGTTGTTATTGTTACTATTGTTGTTGTTTATAATTCTTGTTTATAATTTGTACAATTAACCTCCCTGTGATTCGACCTCGGTCTTACCGAGTTATTTATTACTTCGACACTCCTGCACTTGGGAGAAGACATCAATCTTTTCATCGTGTCAGCCAAACACCTCCAACACACTTATAGGGGCTATAAATATAAGGAGGGAGAAAGGGTGATTATTCCTCTTCCCTAGAAACATTTGCAACCATTACTGTAACTAAACCTCTCTTTCTCCTCAAGAAAAACCTACCAAACCACCTATATGGAAGCCCTTTTAAGTGAAGAGTGAGTAAATAGTTAAGAAGAAGATAGAAGGTGACCCTCCTTTTCCTAAAACTGACCCTAATAGTTGTAGCAAACCCTTCCCTCCACCCAAAGAAAAAAACATACAGCTTAACTACATGTTCACTCCACTGTATATGAGAATAAAGGGAGAGTTAGAGGGTTGGGTTAATAACTTAAGGCAATGGAGGCAGAGGGGCTGTGACAGACAGCTAAACAGAAGTAGAGAAGGGATGAAAACTAAAGAAAAGTGGAGAAAGAAGAGGAAAATCATGAGTAGAGAGGAAGAAGCAATAGTAGAAGAAGAGGACTATGAGTAAAGGGGAAGAAAAACTTGTTGAATCATTTCCTAAAACTACCAAAAATAGTGAGGTATGAACCAGACCTCTCTCCCCACTTGTTCTCGAGACTTTGGGATTAAAATGATGAAGAAAACCCCCAAGTGGATGACCTAGAATCCTTACACCAACTGCTAACTAAAACTAGGCAGAAGAATGCATGTAAAACAGGGGTGAATGGGAGGCCAAATTCTAGAAAACTTATCAAAGAAATGTATAATTTAAATACACAAGTTGAGGTGGAAGACCGATCATGGGAGGGGTTAGATAGAATGCAAACATTATGAGAAGAAAAGTGGGAATTACAACATTGCTAGAACCTTAGACCATGCTAAAGTCAAAACAAAAGACATACTAGTGCTATTGACTTGATTTCTTATTGTGTTTGATGAAATGGTGTGATAACGGGCTTAGAGTAAGGTTATGTGTAGGATTGTATGTGTTATATGTAGGATTCTATTGCATCTAATATTATGGTGTTGGTAGTGAATGAGTTTTTGCTGTGAATTATGTAGTTGGTAGCAAATAAATTTCGCTACCAAATTGTGTTGTCTATAGCGGATGAGTTTTCTCTATCGAATCGTGTTGTCAGTATTGAATCGATGTTCATTATTGAATTGTGTTGTCAATAGCAACTAAGTTTTTGTTGCTAAATTGTGTTGTCAGCAGCAAATTAGTTTCACTATCGAAATGTGTTGCCTACAACAATTAGTTATCATTACTGAATGGTGGTGTCTATAGCGAATAAGGTTTTGCTACCGAATGGTGCTGCCTGTAGCGAATCAATTTTCACTACTGAATCGTGTTGCCTATAATGAATGCATTTTCGCTGTCGAATCATATGTCTGCAGTGAATCAAATTTTATTATTGAATTGTGTTGCTTGTGGTGAATTAGTTTGAATGAACAATTCAAGGGATGACTACGATAAATGATTGATTAGCTACGGTTAATAACATCTGAATGAATTACTGGGATAAATGATTGATTAGTTATGATTAATGGCATCCAAAGTAAATGACAAGGACAAATGATTGATTAGCTACAGCTAATGACATTTGAATGGATGATTGGGGTAACTTATTAATTAACTTCGGCTAATGACATCCAAATAGATGACTAGACAAATGATTGATGAGCTACCGCTAATGGCATCCTAAGTGGATAACCAAAACAAATGATTGATAGCTTCAGCGAATGGCATCCGAATGGATAGCCAGGATGAATGATTGATTAGTTATGGCTAATGACATTTATAGTGGATGGCTGAGATGAATAAATAATTAACCTTGGCTAATGGCATTCTAAATGGGTGACTAGAAAGAATAAATCACTACCTTCAACTAATAGCATTCTAAGTGGATGATTGAGGAGATAAATAACTACCTTCGACTAATAGTATCCTAAGTGGATGACCGAGATGAACAAATGATTAGCTACGGCTAATGGCATCCAATATGGATGACCATGATGGATAAATGATTAGCTTTGATTAATGGCATCCTAAGTGGATGATCATGATGACCAAATGATTGGCTTCGATTAATGGCATCTTAAGTGGATGACCAAGATTGATAAATAATTAGCTTTGGCTAATAGCATCCTAAGTGGATGTCTAGGATGACCAAATAATTAGCTTTGACTAGTGGCATCTTGAGTAGACTTTTAAATTTGGGAGTTATGAGTTAATTTCAATAGTTAATGTGTTCATTGGGTACTATGTTCTATATATACCAAGAATAGGAAAGAACTATGATTGTTATGCTTTAAACAAAGAACAATATTACTTTGGCTAATGATATTCGAGATGGATGATTAGGTTTGAGTATTGTAATTAACCTTGATAATTGGTGAATTATTAATGGTGGTATTTATATAAGGAGAAATGATATAATTATGCTATTTTGGTTCATGAATGAAATGTAACGCTAATATTGTTTTATTATGTTTCTTCAAATTGCTTATAATGCTTGAAATTATCTTATGCTGTAACAACGACATCATACTAGCATGGTGCATAGGGAAATCTCTTTCATAGCTCATATATTTGAAAAGAACTATAAATTCACATGTTATGAGTGATATACAAACAAACATGTTAATCATTAAATTAGTCATTTGACCCTTTTTGTAAAGTCTAGCAATGAAAAATTAAAATGGAACACGAATATGAATGTGCAAGTAAGTTGATATGATGTGATTATATATATATATATATATATATATATATATATGAGGTATTTATCTAATAAGGATGTTGTGCTGTGAAATTACATGAGATCAGGATATTGAAATTACTAGTTTTGTAACTTGTTGTTTGACACTCTTATATGATCTCGTAATGTTAATGAGACTAGAAGAAGAAAGTGAATTTATGAGTATGTTAATATGATGTAATGTAAACCTATGAGTATGAAAATATAATATTATGGGTACATGTATTGAGAATCCATTGTATACGAATGATGATTTATGTTATCCTACGTAGATTATACCTTGTTAATGAACAAAATGCAATGATAAATCTGAAGAATGATATGGTGAAAAACATCCAGAAATTGAATGGAAAAAAAATCCATCAATTTTGACATTGAAAAGTTAGGTCGTTACAAGAGACTTGGTTTTCATTAATGATTCCATGTTAGCCGTAACACAGTCTTCCCTAGTGATTTCTAAGTCAGCAATGACATAGTGTTTTTATGATTCCATATGTCAATCTAGCATTAGTTTTCACTAATGATTCAAAATGTTAGCCGTGAATTTGATTTTGTTATTGATTCCATGCATCAGTGATGACTCTATTTTTTCTATTGATTTCATACATCAACTATAAATTAGTTTTCGATATCGAATCAATATGCTAGTTGTACTCAATTTATAACGACAATTTCTTAATGAGTAGTGACTTAGTTTTCGCTGATGTTTTTTGGATCAATGATGACGTAGAGTTTGCTGATTATTAAAGTATCAATAACTCCTTAACTAAAGTACGTTTTATAATAATCTATCTAATAATATAAGATACCTTTAATTTATGGTAAGTGTCCATTTTAAATGCAGGCCTATCACATAAATGAAAGGATTGATTGATGACTTTAAGAACTTCAATTGCAAAGGCAAAGAGATGATCAAACTTAGAAAAGAGATGTCGGTGCAATCTAAACCGGAACACTATTCGGTAATTGAATCATATCTGGAGCTATAGATCTCAGATTTAGGTCTACTTTATATGGATGGAAAGGTAAGACAAAGGCCTACAACTTTCACATGGAGCCCAAGATCTAAAAAGGTCATTTTCAAGTCCAAATTATTACAACAACAAAGAAGCTCGAATCTGTCCTCCAGCCCGAGCACTGTTCAGTATTTTGGCCATATCTGGAGTTCTAGAAGTTAAAATGAGCTGAATTTTTTTACACAAAAAAGCTGAGACAATTGCCTATAACTTTCATGTTTTCAAGTGGCTCTAATTTTGACGTCATCAATGACGTTTTGGGCAGACAAGAGAAGATAAGGATTGTCACCAAGTCAAGGGTTGACCATCTACTCATCAATTAGTCATCAAATCAATAGTTCCCAATTTTGGCCTATAAAAGGAGGCATTTGCCATGCATTTAGGCATCTTGGTGTCCAGATCAAGATCATATTCTTGTTTTCTCTCTTTGTATTCTTTATGCTTTGTTTTCATTAATATTAAGTTTATGCCTTTCATTTCCTTTCCTTTGCTTTAATTAACTCTTATCTTATTTATGTTTTTATTTTGTTTATTTATTTTTCTTTCTTTCATTATGTCTAGCTAA
>SRLM01001440.1:0-17010 GCA_015708895.1 Populus ilicifolia | reverse complement strand
TGGCTACATGCTAGCCACCGAACTGAAAACTCAAGACCTAACTTGATTCGCTAGGAAAACCAATACAACCAGCTAAATATCAAATGAAGAATCTATGTTATTAACCCTCCAAGCTCGTTGGATCCTTTTATTTTCATCTGTTGATAGAACGTTCCTCATCAAATCAAGCTTATCACGGATGATACATTCGATTTGATGAAAGACCAAATTCTGAGTTCTAGATATTCCAGCAAAGGTCCTTGCCTTATCTTATTTATGTTCTTATTTTGTTTATCCATTTTTCTTTCTTCCATTATGTGTAGCTAAGTTAATTATGTCAAGGTGAAAAGGTTACACTAATGATGTAAGAATAAGTATGGTATAAACTTAATATGGACTTTAATGTTTAATACTAACATGTTTTATATTTGTTATCTTGTTCACTCTTTAATACTTTGCTTGTTAAATGATTAATCTTGATTTATGTTGTATAACAATTGGTACAACAAATGCTTGGCACTTTCATAGCCCATACTGTATGGTATAAATGACACTTGAGCTATGAA
This sequence comes from Populus ilicifolia, assembly GCA_015708895.1. NCBI lineage: Eukaryota > Viridiplantae > Streptophyta > Magnoliopsida > Malpighiales > Salicaceae > Populus > Populus ilicifolia. The sequence continues at coordinate 16,465 of SRLM01001440.1, read as the reverse complement.
AGGAACTTGATTTGTTGTTAACATAAGTTATAATCATGAATGCTTGATGAAATTGACAAGTATTAGCATTAATTGAATAAGATGGCTAATGTAATCATGTTAACAATCTATAATATGATGGGAACCTCCTTTATGTGTGGTTTCCAATTGAACAATAAGAGAATACTATACTTGTTCGACATACCATTAGTGGAACCTCTAACGTTGACATTTGTTATTATCATTGTTTAATCGTTATTTTAATATTCTATCTCCAAGTTCTCATCATCATCATCATCTTCTTCTTCTCTTTCTTTATTACTATTATTATTATTATTATTATTATTATTATTATTATTATTATTATTGTTGTTGTTGTTGTTGTTGTTGTATTGTTGATATTTATAATTTGTACAATAACTTCCCTGTGGTTCGACCCCGGTCTTGCCGGGTTATTTATTACTTCGACACTCCTGCACTTGGGAGAAGACATCAATCTCTTTGTCGTGTCAGTCATATCTGGAGCTATAGATCTCGGATTTAGGTATATTTTATATGGATGAAAAGGTAACATATAGGCCTACAACTTTTATATAGAGCCTAAGATTTAATAAGGCCATTTTCAAGTTCAAATTGTAGTAACAATGAAGAAATCTGAATCTATCTTGCACCCCTATCACTGTTTAGTGTTTAGCCCATATCTGGAGTTGTAGAAGTCCAAATGACCTCCATCTTTTTTTAAAAAAAATTGAGATAATTTCCTACAACTTTCATGTTTTCAAGTTGTTGTAATTCTAACATTATCAATAACGTTTTGGGCAGATAAAAGAAGATAAGGATTATCACCAAGTCAAGAGTTGGTCACCCACTCATCAATTAGTCATCAAATCAATAGTTCTCAATTTTAGTCTATAAGAGAAGGCCTTTGCCATGCATTTAGGCATCTTGGTTTCTAGGTCAAAAAATCATGCTTTTGCATTCTCTCTTTATATTTTTGTAATGCTTAAGTTTTGCTTTCATTAATATCTTGTTTATACCTTTCATTTCCTTTCCTTTACTTAGTTAACTTTTATTTTATTTATGTTCTTATCTTCTTTCTTTATTTTTCTCTTTTTTATTATGTTTAGCTAAGTTTATTATGTCAAAGTGAAAAGGTTACACTAATAGTAGAAGAAGAAGTATAGTGTAAACTCAATATGGACTTTAATATTTGATATTGACCTATTTTGTATTTGTTATATTGTTCACTCTTAATACTTTGCTTATTAAATAGTTAATCTAAATTTATATTGTATAACACTTGGTACAACAAATGCTTGGCATTTTCATAGCCCATACTATATGGTATAACCAACACCTGTGCTATGAAAGAAACTTGATTTGTTATTAACATAAGTTATAAGCATGAATGCCTGACAATATTTACAAGTATTAGCGTTATTCAAATAAGATAACTAATGTAATCATGTTAACAATTTATAATGTGATTAGAACCTCCTTTGTGTGTGGTTTCCAATTGAATAATAAAAGTTTATACTATACTTGTTTGATATACCATTAGTGAATCCTCTAAATCTTGATAATTATTGTTATTATTATTTAATCTTTATGTTAATTTTTCATCTCAAAGTTCACATCAACTTATTCATCTTCTTTATTATTGTTGTTATTGTTGTTGTTATAGTAATATTACTATTACTATTATTAGTATTAATATTATTAGTATTAATATTATTAGTACTACTACTATTACTACTACTATTATTGTTATTGTTGTTGTTGTTGTATTACTGTTATCTATAATTTGTACAATTGGTTCCTTATGGTTCGACCCCGATTTTGTCGAGTTATTTATTACTTCGACACTCTTACACTTGGAAGAAGACTCAATCTTTTAGTTGTGTTAAGTTTTTAGTGTCATTGCTAGGGAGGTAAGTTCTTATACAAATTATAGTATATATTTTATTTTATCTTTTCACTTTTCTTATATATAACTTTATTTCTTTTGTTTTATTTCTCCTTTTTTGTTCTTCTTCTTTTTATTATATTCCTACATGTGCATGAGAGTGTGGTCACATACATTAAGTGGTAGACTTTATAGGGTATCCTTATCATTTTCAAAAAATATAGCCGAAAAAGATAATTAATCACTTCATAATAAGAATAATGAGAATAACTATGTTAAAATACTTGAAGACCACATGAATCCCATAAGAACAAGTGCACCATTATGCATAGTTTTCTCTTCTAATGTATCTCATTTTAATTTTAAGTTAGGTATTATTCAACTTTTACCTTCTTTTCATGGCTCAGATTTGAAAAATCCATACTTGTATTTAAGGGAATTTGAAGAAGGTCTGCAACACATATAATTATTCAAATTATAGCATAAACACCATCAGGTTAAAGCTTTTTTTTTTCATTAAAAAATAAAGCTAAAACATAGCTACAAATTTTGAGACTTGGATCCATTCATGCTTCGGATGAAATGCAATAACAGTTTTTAAAGAAGTTTTTCCCATCTCATAGAACAAACTCTTTCAAAAGATAAATCACTATTTTCACTCAAAAACCAGGAGAAACGTTTTATCAATGTTGGGATAGGTATCGAGACTTGTGTTATACTTATCCTCATCATGCTTTTGAAATATAGAGATTGGTTTCATTTTTTTATAAAGGCTTAATGATACGATCAAAGAGTTGATGTCTTATCCCAAGTGCAGGAGTATCAAAGTAAAATAACTCAACAAAACCGGGGTCGAACCACAGGAAGGTGAATTATATAAATTACAAATAAAGAAAAAAGATTTGAAGAGAATAATAATAGAAAAGGAGTTGAAGAAAGTTTTGGGATGTGATATTGATGTAAGGATTAAACAATAATAAAACATATGTCAAGGTTATAGGATTCACTAATGGTATTTCAAATAAATATAATAATATAAACTCTTTTTATTACTTAACTAGAAACCACACACAAAAGAGGTTCCAATCGGATGATTTCTCGTTATTAACTCATTATAAATTACTAATATGATCATATTAATCATCTTATCTAAGTAACACCATACTTATAAATATCATCATGCATTCATGTTGCTAGTTTATGTTAACAACAAATCAAGTTCCTATCATAATAACAATGTCAGCTGAAGATTATGAAGGATTAAGCATTTGATGTACCAAGTGTTATACAACACAAATCTAGATTAACTATTTAATAAGTAAGGTATTAAGAATTAGTAAGATAAAAAGATAAAACATGTTGAGATTGTTTGGCTGGCACCCCATTGTAGAAGCTATTCCTTCCAATTCTAATCCTATGATAGGGAAAAATGATGAGATTGTTTGGCTGGATTCACCAAATCACAGATTCTCGATCAAAATAGCTTGGAAACAACTAAGATTTCATCATACGATAGTCGAATGGCATGACATTGTGTGGTTCAAGAATGCTGTTCCAAGACATTCGTTTCTTCTATGGATGGCTGTCCAACAGAAACTCACAACCCAAGATAGACTTCATCGATTTGGTATACATGGTCCCAATAGATGCTCACTCTGTCTCCATAACAATGAAGATCACAACCACTTGTTCTTTGAATGCTCCTATACTAAAGCGATCTGGTGGGATGTTTGTGACAGATGCAACATTCCAAGAATGACAAAAGGATGGGATGAATGGATTCGATGGGCCACTGTCACTTGGCATGGCAAAAGTTTCGTCAATTTTTCTCGTAAACTCAGTTTTGCAGCTACCGTGTATCATATCTAGCAAGAAAGGAATGCAAGGACCTTTGCTGGAATATTTAGAACTCAGAATTTGGTCTTTCATCAAATCGAATGTATCATCCGTGATAAGCTTGATTTGATGAGGAACGTTCTACCAACAGATGAAAATAAAAGGATCCAATGAGCTTGGAGGGTTAATAACATAGATTCTTCATTTGATATTTAGCTGGTTGTATTGGTTTTCCTAGCGAATCAAGTTAGGTCTTGAGTTTTCAGTTCGGTGGCTAGCATGTAGCCATCTATTGTTTTATGTTTCTACTCTCATTGTAAATCTGGGGTATGCCCCTTATAATCTTTGTATTGTTTTCCTTTAATATATACATCAACTTACCAAAAAAAAAAAGATAAAACATGTTCATAACAATCTTTCTTTGATATAAACATTTAAAGCCCATGTTGAGTTTATATTATATCTATTCTAACACCATTATAGAAACCTTTTCACCTTGATATAATTAACTTAACTAAACATTAAGAAGGAAAAAAACATAAATAAAAAATATAAGAACAAAAACATAATAAGCTAACTAAGTATAGGAAAGAAAATAAAAGAGCATAAACAAGAGATTACTATAGCATGAAAGAAAACTTGAACATTACAAAGATGTAGAGAGAAAGCAAGAAGATGACTTGGATCTAAAAATTAATATGACAAAATACATGGCAAAAACCTCCTTTTATAGGCTAAGATTCAAAACTATTGATTGATTGAATAATTGGTGGCTATCCATTGATTTGGTTGCTGGTTTTTGACATTAGTGGCTGTTGTTTTTTTGATATTGTGAACGGATTATTGATATTATTGGCTAGCCAAAACATCATTGCTAACATCATAATTATAGTCAACTGAATTATGAAATTTGTTAGCAATTGTCTCAGCTTTCCAAAACCAAAGCTTATTTGAACTTCTAGAACTCAAGATATGAACCAAAAACCGAATAGTGTTTAAGCTGCAGGACAACTTCTAATATCTTTGTTGTTGCTAAGATTTGAACTTGAAAATGGTATAATTGAGTGTTTGAGTCCCATAAAAGTTGTAGGTCTATGTCTTACCTTTTCATCCATATAAAATGGACCTAAATCTGATATCTATAGCTCCTGATATGATCCAATTACCGAATGATGTTCAAGTTTGGAATGCACCAGCAACACTTTGCTAAGTTTGGCCTTCTCTTTGTCCTTTCAATTTCAATACTTAAACTCATCTATCAATCTTTTTATTTATGTAATAGACCTACATTTAGGATGAACATTTACTATGAATTAAAGGTATATTATATTTTTAGACTTGCTAATATAAAACATGCTTTTGTTAGGGAATTAATGATACTTTAGGTGCAATATGATGACATAAATCCTTAATGAGAATGCACTTTTAAGTACTAATCACTTAACACCTAAAGATAGATAAATAGTTAAATTAATATGCAATGGAACCTTTAAAGATAAAGACCCTAATGAAGTAATGTAGTACCCAGACTTGTTAGTAGAAAATACTCAAAATTGGAACACTATAGGCACTTATAAGGCACCACGTAAAACTCAACCCCATACATCTAGTGGAGGTATATACAACCTCAGGGAATATCATGACCTCCAAGCCAAGTTTGCATCTTTTGTTAGAAAAGTCGAGACACTATAATTAAAAAAAGAATAGTCAATTAAAATCTATTCAAGATATTGCATGTCAAATCTGTGAAACAAATAAACACTCAACCAATGATCGTCCAACCTTGTCTTCTTTTAAGGAATGTCTCTATGAACGAGATCATGCTTTAAACCATTTTCAAAACCATAACCCATACTTGCAAATATACATCCATGGTTGGAGAAATTACCTAAATTTTAATTGGAAGAGTGACAATGTATAAACTTCACAACAACAGTTTCAAGCACAACATAATTTCTAAAATTCTCATGGATATGCACTTCCTTATGTTCCACCTCCTACAAGAAATTTTGAGGAAACTTTGTCTGCATTTATTGAATGAAAAGCAAGAGATAATCAATACTAAACTTGCTCAAAGCATAACAAATTTTAAAGATACTCTTGCAAAATCCATATCTGCTCTTAATTTTCAATATAAAGGTAAGTTTCCATTTCAACCACAGTAAAATCCTAAGGGGCAATATAATGCAAATGTAAATAGTTCAGGAAGGCAACACATGGATCAAGTCAAATTAGTCATCACTCTTCATAGTGGTAAGGTTATTGAAAAACCCACTCTTAAACCTTGTGAGAAAGATGATGAGTCAATCTCTAAGGGTAAGGAAGGGGTTGAATCTGAATATTGCAAGAAAAAGACTGATTTCCCATAAGTACTTTCATTTTCTCATGCCATGACCAAACAAAGAGAAGTTAATCATGATTGTGAAATATTTGAGACTTTCAAACAAGAAGAAATCAACGATGAAAAAGGTACTGGAAAAGTTATCGCAGATCATTTGTCAAAATTGGCAATAGATTCAACATCTAACATCACATCAATCGATGATTACTTTCTTGTTGAATCTTTACTTTCTCTTAGTTCAATGCCTTGGTTTGCTCAAAATATCAATTTTCTTGCTTCAGGATTTTTGCCAATTCATTTGGATAACTAAGATAAAAGAAAGTTTTTGAGCGACGTGCAAAACTTTTATTGGGATGATCTTTACTTATTCAAATATTATCATGATAAAATATTTCAAAGTTGCATTCTTGACAATAAGGTAAGTATTGTCATTAACTTTTATCATTTTGAGGTATATGGGAGTCATTTCTTATTAAAGAAAACAATTGCAAAAATCTTACAAATTGGATTTTATTGGTCCACCATGTTCAAGGATTTACATGTATTCTGCAAAACTTGTGAAAATTATTGAAAGGTAGGATGTATTTCAAAACATAGAGAGTTTTTAGATAATCTTTTATTGACTTTTAAGTCTCATCATATTAAAGATGTGCATTGTGCATTTCATGATTTATGACCTCATTTCCATAAAGAGGATGCTTGATATAGTCTTGGGAATCTAACTAAAAAGATCATGTATGCTAGTTTTTAAGAAAACTAGATGGGAAGCCTATCTTTAACTCATAGAGGGTGTTTAAGTCGTTCTTGGATGTAAAAACAAGAGAAGATGTGAGTCATAATTATAATTACCTGTACATCCACATGCTTTTTCAAAAATAAATAAAGAAAAAGAGAGAGTGTGTGTGAGAGAGAGAGACTTTAACTAGCCTACATATATATGATACAATTACCTTTTCAATTTCTCATCTATAAAATCCTTCCTTCCTTCCTTTCATTTCTACTCAACCCATATGATTAGTACTTAAAAGTGTATTTTTATCAAGATTTTATATCATCATTTTACACTTGAAGTATCAATAACTACTTAACTAAAGCATGCTTTATAATAATATATCTAATAATATAAGATACCTTTAATTTTTGGTAAATGTTCATTTTAAATGCAAGTCTATCACATAAATAAAAAGATTGATTGATGAATTTAAGAACTAAAATTGAAAGGACAAAGAGATGACCAAACTTAGAAAAGAGATGTTGATGTAGTCCAAATCATAACACTATTCAGTAATTGGATCATATATGGAGCTGTAGATCTTAGATTTAGGATTACTTTATATAAATGAAAGGTAAGACATAGGCCGCTACAGCTTTCATATGGAGCCCAAGGTTTAAAAAGGCCATTTTCAAGTCCAAATTTTAGCAGCAATAAAGAAGTCTGAATCTATCCTCTAGCCCAAGCATTGTTCAGTATTTGGCCCATATATGAAGTTCTATAAGTCCAAATAACCTTAATTTCTTACCCTAGAAAGCTCAGATAATTTTCTACAACTTTTATGTTTTTAAGTGATTCTAATTTTGACATTATCAATTACGTTTTGAGTAGACAAGAGAAGATAAGGATTGTCACCAAGTTAAGAGTTGGCCACCTACTCATCAATTAGTCATCAAATCAATAATTTTCAATTTTTTTCCTATAAAAGAAGGCATTTGCTATGCATTTCGGCATCTTGGTTTCTAGATCAAGATCATGCTCCTGCTTTCTCTCTTTGTATTTTTTATAATATTTATGCTTTGCTTTCATTAAAATCAAGTTTATGCCTTTCGTTTACTTAGTTAACATTTATCTTATTTATGTTCTTATTTTGTTTATTTATTTTTTCTTTCTTTCACTATGTTTAGTTAAGTTTATTATGCCAAGGTGAAAAAGTTACACTAATGGTGTAAGAACAAGTATAATGTAAACTTACTATGGACTTTAATGTTTGATACCAACATGTTTTGTATTTGTTATCTTGTTCACTGTTTAATACTTTGCTTGTTAAATGACTAATCTAGATTGATATTGTATAACACTTGGTACAACAACTACTTGGCATTTTCATAGCTCATACTATACGGTATAACCAACATCTAAGCTATGAAAGGAACTTGATTTGTTGTTAACATAAGTTATAATCATGAATGTTTAACGAGATTTACAAGCATTAGCATTGATCGAATAAGATAACTAATGTAATCCTTGATTAGTACTCAAAAATGCATTTTTATCATGGTTTTATATCATTATTTTGCACTTAAAGTATCAATAACTCCTTAACTAAAGTACATTTTATAATAATCAATCCAATAATATAAGATACGTTTAATTTGTGGTAAATGTCCATTTTAAATGCAGACTTATCATATAAATGAAAGGATTGATTGATGACTTTAAGAACTTCAATTGCAAAGGCAAAGAAATGATCAAACTCAGAAAAGAGATGTCAGTTCAGTGCAATCCAAACCGAAATACTATTCGGTAATTGAGTCATATCTAGAGCTATAGATCTGAGATTTAGGTCTACATTATATGGATAGAAAGGTAAGACATAGGCCTACAACTTTCATATAGAGCCCAAGATCTAAAAAGGCCATTTTCAAGTCCAAATTATTGCAACAACAAAGAAGCCCAAATCTGTCCTCTAGCCCGAGTACTGTTTAGTATTTTAGCCATATCTGAAGTTCTAGAAGTCAAAATGAGCTGAATTTTTTACACAAAAAAGCTGAGACAATTTGCTAGAACTTTCATGTTTTCCTGTGGCTTTAATTTTGATGTCATCAATGACATTTTGGGAAGATAAGAGAAGATAAGGATTGTCACCAAGTCAAGGTTGGCCACCTACTCATCAATTAGTCATCAAATCAATAGTTCCTAATTTTGGCCTATAAAAGGAGGCGTTTGTCATGCATTTAGGCATCTTGGTGTCCAAATCAAGATCATGCTCTTGTTTTCTCTCTTTGTATTCTTTGTAATGTTTATGCTTTGTTTTCATTAATATCAAGTTTATGCCTTTCATTTCCTTTCCTTTACTTAGTTAACTTTTATCTTATTTATGTTCTTATTTTGTTTATCTATTTTTCTTTCTTTCATTATGTGTAGCTAAGTTAATTATGTCAAGGTGAAAAGGCTATACTAATGATGTAAGAATAAGTATGGTATAAACTTAATATGGACTTTAATATTTGACACTAACATGTTTTATATTTGTTATCTTGTTCACTCTTGAATACTTTGCTTTTTAAATGACTAATCTTGATTTAGGTTATATAACACTTGGTACAACAAATGCTTGGTACTTTCATAGCCCCACTGTATGGTATAACTGACACCTAAGCTATGAAAGGAACTTGATTTGTTGTTAATATAAGTTATGATCATGAATGGTTGACAAAATTTACAAGTATTAGCATTAATTGAATAAGATGACTAATGTAATCATGTTAACAATTTATAATATGATTGGAACCTCCTTTGTGTGTGGTTTCCAATTGAACAATAAGAGTTTATACTATACTTGTTTGACATACCATTAATGGATCCTTTAACCTTGACATTGTTTGTTATTGTTATTTAATCCTTACTTTAATTTTCCATTTTAAAGTGCTCATCAACTTTTCTTCTTCTTATTTTTCTATTATTATTGTTGTTGTTGTTATTATTACTACTACTACTACTACTAGTATTATTCGTATTATTATTACTACTACTATTATTATTGTTATTGTTATTGTTATTGTTATTGTTATTGTTATTGTTATTATTTATAATTCTTGTTTATAATTTGTACAATTAACCTCCTTGTGGTTCGACCCCGGTCTTGCCGGGTTATTTATTACTTCGACACTCCTACACTTGGGTGAAGACATTAATCTCTTAGTCACGTCAATCATGTTAAAAATTTATAATCTGATTGGAACCTCCTTTGTGTGTGGTTTTCAATTGAATAATAAGAGTTTATACTATACTTATTTAACATACCATTAGTAGATCCTCTAACGTTGACATTTGTTGTTATCATTGTTTAATCCTTACATTAATCTTTTATCTTAAAGTTCTCATCAACTTCTTCTTCTTTTTATTCTTCTTCTTTATTATTGTTATTATTAGTACCACCACCACCACTATTATTATTATTATTATACTTTTACTATTATTATTAATAGTATTATTACTATTATTAGTAGTATTAGTATTTAGTATTATTATTGTTATTATTTTTGTTGTTATATTATTGTTATCTGTAATTTATAAAATTAACCTCCTTATGGTTTGACCCCCGTCTTACCGGGTTATTTATTACTCCAACACTCCTATACTTAGGAGAAGACATTAATCTTTTGATCATGTTAAGTTTTTGTAAAAATTATAGTAATTTTATTTTCTCTTTTCATTTTTTTTATGTAACTTTGCTTCTTTTCTCTTGTTCCTTCTTCTTTTATTTTCTTCTTTCTTTTATTCTATTCCTACATGTGCATGAGAGTATGATTACGTACATTAAGTTGTAGACTTTATAGGGTATCCTCATCATTTTAAAAAAATATGACCGAAGAAGATAACCAATCACTTTATAATGAGAATAACTGTATTAGAACACTTAAAGATCAAATGAATCCCACAAGAACCAGTGCACCATCATGCATAATTTTCCCTCCTAATGTATCCCATTTTAATTTTAAGCCAAGCATTATTCAACTTTTACCTTCTTTTCATGGCCTAAAATTAAAAAATTCATACTTGCATTTAAGGGAATTTGAGGAGGTCTGTAACACCTATAATGACTCAAATTGTAGCATGAATACCATCAGATTAAAGCTTTTTTCTTTTTAATTAAAAGATAAAGCGAAAATATGGTTATAAAATTTAAGACCAGGATCCATTCGTGCGTGGGATGAAATGCAACAACAATTTTTCAAGAAGTTTTTCCCATCTCATAGAACAAACTCTTTCAAAAGACAAATCACTACTTTCACTCAAAAACCAGGAGAAACATTTTACCAATGTTGGGATAAGTATCGAGACTTGCTTAATACTTGCTCTCATCGTGATTTTGAAATATGGAGATTGGTTTCATATTTTTATGAAGAGTTAACACCTAGAGAAAGGCAAATTGTTGAATTTATATGTAATGGAATTTTTGAAGATAAAGAGCTTGATGAAACAATAGAGTACTAAGACTTATTAGTTAAAAATGTTTAAAATTAGGACACCATGGATACTTATGAGGCACCGAATAAAACTCAACCTCATACATCTAGTGGAGGTATGTACAACCTTAGGAAAGATAATAACCTCCAAGCCAAGTTTACATCTTTAGCTAAAAAAGTTGAGACACTAGAATTGAAAAGGAGTATTCAATTAAAATATGTTGAAAACATTGTGTGTCAAATATGTGAAACAAATGAACACTCAACCAATAATTATCCAACCTTGCCTTCTTTTAAGGAATGTCTCCATGAACAAGCCCATGCATTAAATAGTGTCCAAAGGGCCAACCACAACCCATACTCGCAAACATACAACCCTAGTTGGAGAAATCACCCAAATTTCAGTTGGAAGAGTGATAATAACAATGTACAAACTTCATAACCATCATTTCAAGCACACCATAATTTCAAAAATTCTTATGGATATGCACCTTCTTATGCTCCATCACCTAGAAGAAATCTTGAGGAAATATTACATGTATTCATTGAAAAGCAAGAGACAATCAATACTCAACTTGTTCAAAACATGATAGATTTTAAAAATACTCTTGCAAAATTAACATCTGCTCTTAGTTTTCAAGAGAAAGGTAAGTTTTCATCTCAACCATAATAAAATTTGAACGGGCAATAAAATGCAAATGCAAGTAGTTTCGAAAGCCAACACATGGATCAAGTCAAATTTGTCACTACTCTTTGCATTGGTAAGGTTATTGAAAAACACACTCTTGAACCTTATGAGAAAGATGATAATCAATCTTTAAGGGTAAGGAGGGGGTTGAATCTAAAAATTACATAGAAAAGACTGATTCCCTAGCAGCACTTTTATTTTCTCATGTTATGACCAAACAAAGAAAAGTCAATTATAACTCTAAAATCTTTGAAACTTTCAAACAGGTAAGAATCAATATATCTTTGTTGGATGTTATTCAACATGTTCCTTCTTATGCTAAATTTTTAAAAGATCTATGCATGGTGAAGAGGAAACTAAATGTGAAAAAGAAAGCCTTTTTAGCCGAACAAGTAATTGCCACTCTTTAGAACAATAATACTTTGAAATATAAAGACCCTGGTTGTCCTATAATTTCTTGCTTTATTGGAGAACATAAAATTGAAAGAGCCTTACTTGATCTTAAATCCAGTGTGAATTTACTTCCATATTCAATTTTTTAAAGTCTCATTCTAGGTGAATTAAAACCAACTTTTGTAACTCTTTTACTTGCCGATAGATTTGTAAAAGTGCCTAAAGGTATAATTGAAGATGTGTTAGTACAAGTCGATAAATTCATTTATCCTGTGGATTTTGTTGTCTTGGACACACAACCTGTTGAGGCATGTAATTCATTTCCTATTAATTTAGGACGTCCGTTTCTTACAATTTCTAACGCATTGATTAATTGTAGAAATGGACTGATGAAGCTACCATTTGGAAACATGACATTGGAGATGAATATTTTCAACATTTACAAGCAACCTGGAGATGATAATGATTTACAAGAAGTGGACTTTACTCAAAAATTAATTCATGATCAATTTCAAACCACTCCTAGTGAAATTGAGATTGATGAATCTGATGATTTGCAAATGATTTATTTTTAGGAAGAATCAAAGGACATGCTTGCTTAGGACGTGCTGGTTTTTATAGAAGGTTCATCAAAGATTTTAGTGTAATATCTAAGCTCTTAAGTAACCTTCTAACAAAGGATAATATTTTTTAATGGACTGAACATTGTGAAGAAGCCTTTGTTAAACTTAAAAACGTACTTACTTGTGCTCCTATCATTCAACCTCCTGATTGGTCCTTACCTTTTGAAATAACATGTGACACTAGTGATTATACCAGGCATTATTTTAGGATAAAGAAAAGATAAGAAACCTTATATGATTTACTATGCGAGTAAAACTTTAAATAGTGTCCAAATGAATTACAACACCATTGAAGAAGAATTATTTGCAGTAGTATTTGCATGTGAAAAATTCAGGTCTTATCTTGTTGGCTCAACTATTGTTGTTTTGAGTGATCATGCAGCATTAAAATATCTTCTTTCTAAGAAAGATTCTTAGGCTAGATTGGTGCGGTGGATTTTGTTACTTCAAGAATTTGATATCACAATCAAAGATAAGAACGGCACCGAACATGTTGTCGTAGATCATTTGTCAAACTTGACAACATATTTGAAAATTGATATCACACTAATCGATGACTACTTTCTAGATGAATCTTTACTTTCTGTCTCTACAATGCCTTAGTTTGCTAATATTGTCAATTTTCTTGTTTTAGGATTATTGTCAGCTCATTAGAGTACCCTAGATAAAAGAAAGTTCTTTTATTGGGATGACCCATATTTATTCAAATATTGTCCTGATCAAATATTTTAAAGATGCATTCTCAATAATAAGGTAAGTAGTGTCATTAAATTTTGTCATTCTAAGGTATGTAGGGGCCATTTTTCATCAAGAAAGACAATTGTAAAAATCTTACAAAGTGGATTTTACTAGCCTACCATGTTCAAGGACTTACATGCATTCTGCAAGTCTTGTAAAAATTGTCAAAAGTTGGGATCTATTCCAAAACATCACATGATGCCTTTAAATCCTATTCTTATCATTGAGATCTTTGACTGGTGGAGTACAAATTTCATAGGTCCATTTCCTCCATCATTTGGTTTCATGTACATATTAGTCGCAGTAGATTATGTTTCAAAATGGATAGAGGCAATTCCAAGTCAAAACAATGATAAAGCTTTTGAAAGAAAATATTTTGAGTTAATTTGAAATCTCTCGAGCCATAATAAGTCATGGTGGAACATATTTATGCAGCAACCCATTTGAGTCTTTAATGAAGAAATATGGAATCATACACAAAGTTGTCACCCCTTATCACCCTCAAATAAGTGGACAAGTAGAGCTTACTAATAGGGAGATAAAACACATTTTAGAGAAAACAGTGAACCCTAATAGGAAAAATTAGTCTTTAAGATTTAATGATGCACTTTGGGCTTATTGAATTGCTTATAGACTAGTTTATAGAAAACCTTGTCACTTGTATGTAGAACTTGAACATAAAGCTTATTAGGCTATTAAAGCTTTCAATTCAAATCTTGATGTGCTAGTCAACTATGAAAATTACAAATAAATGAGCTTGAGAAAATAAGAAATGATGCATATGAAAATTTAAGAATTCATAAAGCAAGAATCAAAGAGTTTCATGATAAGAAAATACTAGGAAAAACATTCAATGTTGGTAAAAAAATCTTACTTTATAATTCTCGACTGTATTTATTTCCTAAAAAATAAAGATCAAGATTGAGGAGTTCTTTTATTGTGAAACATGTGTATCTATATGGGGCTTGTGATATCAAGAATGCAAGGAATGATAATGTTTTCAAGGTAAATAAATATCGTTTGAAAGTTTACTTTAATAATTTTTCAATTGAAAATAACTCTATTGAATTGGGTGATCCTGTATATAAAGATTGTTTTTTTTCCTCACATTGTTTTTGTGTTTCTTTTTTAGTTATGTTTGCTAATTTCTCTCACATCGGTCAAATGACAAATAACCGTACTTTGTGACTTAAGTCGGTTCTTTTAGTTTTTTTTTTGGTAAGTTGATGTATATATTAAAGGAAAACAATACAAAGATTATAAGGGGCATACCCCAGATTTACAATGAGAGCAGAAACATAAAACAACAGATAGCTACAAGCTAGCCACCAAACTGAAAACTCAAGACCTAACTTGATTCGTTAGGAAAACCAATACAACCAGCTAAATATCAAATGAAGAATCTATGTTATTAACCCTCCAAGCTCGTTGGATCCTTTTATTTTCATCTGTTGGTAGAAGGTTCCTCATTAAATCAAGCTTATCACGGATGATACATTCGATTTGATGAAAGACCAAATTCTGAGTTCTAGATATTCCAGCAAAGGTCCTTGCATTCCTTTCTTGCCAGATATGATATACTGTAGCTGCAAAACTGAGTTTACGAGAAAAATTGACGAAACTTTTGCCATGCCAAGTGACAGTGGCCCATCGAATCCATTCATCCCATCGTTTAGTCATTCTTGGAATGTTGCATCTGTCACAAACATCCCACCAGATCGCTTTAGTATAGGAGCATTCAAAGAACAAGTGGTTGTGATCTTCGTTGTTGCGGAGACAGAGTGAGCATCTATTGGGACCATGTATACCGAATCGATGAAGTCTATCTTGGGTTGTGAGTTTCTGTTGGACAGCCATCCATAGAAGAAACGAATGTCTTGGAACAACATTCTTGAACCACACAATGTCATGCCATTCGACTATCGTATGATGAAATCTTAGTTGTTCCCAAGCTATTTTGATCGAGAATCTATGATTTAGAATCTTTCTCCATGCCAAAGAGCAATTCTGTGGCGTCCTAATTATCCAGAAATTCCTACCTCGCAACAGATTACATCTGATCCAAGTAGACCAGATTGAGCCATCTGAGTCATTGCATAGGTTCCAAATGTGTTTCAACAAAGCAATCTTGTCCATTCTGTTATCCTTTTTATTCCTAGCCCCCCCTCCTTTTTTGGAAGACATACCTGATCCCAAGCCACTTTAGCCCCAGTAGTTCTCATATCTGAACCTGACCAAAGAAAGGATCTCATAATTTGCTCCACACTTTTTATGACTTGCCCAGGTAAGATGAAGAGAGATGCCCAATAGACCTGCATGGAAAATAAAACTGAATTAATCAGTTGTACTCGTCCTGCATACGATAGTGTTCTACAAGTCCAATGTCGAACTTTAGAGGTGATTCGATCCACGAGACCCTTACAATAAACAGCCTTTAGTCTGGACGAGATAAGAGGCACTCCCAAATATTTCATAGGGAGCTCCCCCTCTGCAAACCCAAGAACATGAATAATCTCTTCCCTCTCAGCATTTAACACACCGCTTAAGAAGATGTTACTTTTATTTGGATTTGGATACAGACCTGATAGATCTTGAAACTTTGTGAGCACAGTTTTGATCATACGAATTGAGTGTACATCTCCTTTGCTAAAAATCATCAAGTCATCAGCAAAACAAAGATGAGAAATGTTGTCCTTCTTGCATCTCCAGTGGAACTTGAAGTTTTTGTTGGCAGTCATCTTGCAGAATAGCCCCGAAAGGATTTCCATACATAGGAC